>JASDQU010316773.1:0-13316 GCA_032191745.1 Picea mariana | reverse complement strand
AGGTCCTTCCTCCACGTGACCACAGGCGGTGACCACTGTCTATGCTAAAAGGCATTATGAACTCATGATCTTCATCGACCCTGATTGACGGTCCACGATCTCGATGAATCAACGGTCCAGATATTTTCGCGATCTCGCATCTCATTGTTCATTAGATGGAGGCTCTTGTCACTCCAAGTCGCGATAAGAGAAACTCGCTCAGATTGACATTCCACATTCTAGGTGATCTAACGGTCCTGATCTTTTTGCGATCTCGCATCTCGCGGTACCTTAGATGTGGGTTATTGTCACTCCAAGTCGTGATAGGCGAAGCTCCGAAATGAATTCGGATCAACGGTCCAGATCACACCTTGATCTAACGGCTATGGTTAACTCACAATTTCACATATCGTTGTTCCTAATATGGAGGTTCTCGTCACTCCAAGTTGTGATAAGCAAAGCTATGAGATGGAGCTCAGATCAACGGTCCGTGTTCTTGGTGATCTGACGGTCCTGATATTTTCGTGATATCACATCTCGCTGATCCTTATATGGAGATTCTCATCACTCCAAGTTGCGATAGGTGAGACTCCAAAATGGAGTCTTTGTGGTGCTCTGATCTTTTGCCACGAGTCCTCTTGATCAACGATCCACGACTGTCCCCGATGGACGGTTAGGATTCCTTCACAGCTTTGGAGAGTTGGATGACTCTTGGACTTATCCATCTTGCATCTTCACCATATCTAACAGCTATTGAGCCTTCGTAGATACCCCAGATCCTACGACCCAGATCTTCTCGCGATTTTGCCACTTCGCGATTTGTCCACCTTCGTGATTTCGTTGTTCTTGCCATTGTTGTTCTTTGCCATCGTTGATCTTTTCCATCGTTGTTCTTTTCCATCGCTGATATTTTCCATCACTGTTCTTGCCATCAATGAAAATCTTACTCCCAACTGTAAACCTTCCAACAACATCTTCTTAGTATTTCGTCAGGTCCCATCTTATATAGCTGACCAACTATCAGTGAAAAGTTTGCAGCACGCACCACTAGTTATTTCTTCTGGGAAATTGTATACTCACTTGGAGCCATTCCCGTTGATAGGAATTGGAATATGTCTATGAAGTGGTCATCCATATTCCTGATGGCGAGCAGCTCTGCATCCCATAGTATATCCTCCAGACTGGTGGGTTCTTCACCATGTTCTAACCTCAACAGGTGGACAGGTCCCTTTTTCATTCTTCCTAGCTTAACTATGATCTCAAACTCATATTCTTGAAATAGGAGAAGCCATCTTCATATTCTCCCCCCCAACACTGGCTTGTTGACCAGGTACTTCATCACAGAGTGATCAGTAAACATTTTAAAGTGTCCTCCCGACAAGTAGTGGCGGAATTTTTGTAATGCTTACACCATGGCTAATCCTTCTCTCTCTATAGTGGTGTAATTAATTTCAGTCGTGGATAGCTTTCTGCTGGAAAATGCTAATGAATGATCAATGTCCCCTTCTCTAGGTTGTGCTAGTACTTCTCCTAACGCAATGGAAGACACATCAACATTCACATGAAATTCCTTGCTCCAATTTGGAAAGACCAGAATAGGCGCAGTCACAATGTTTTGTTTTAGTGTGTCGAAGCTCTGTTGGCATTCTTCTGTCCAACCAAACTGACAGTCTTTGTTTAATAACTTCTCCATCCACGTAGTAATCTGAGCATATCCTTTCATAAATTTTCTGTAATAGCCAGTATGTCCTAGCGTAGTGTGCAGTTGTTTGACTGAGGTAGGAGGTGGCAAATCAACTATAATTGCAATTTTGGATGGGTCCACCAACAACCCTTGCTTGCATACAATATGACCTAATAATACTCCAAATGGTGAGAAGAATATGCACTTCTTCAAATTCAAAGAAATTTGACATTGCCTACATTTATCCAACATTATCCTTAGACATTCAATATGGTTTTTCAACAAACTAAAAAGAGTCCAGTCATCAAAATAAGTTTCTAAAAACTTATGAAAAAATTCTTTGAACGCTTCGACCACCACCCTAGAAAATATGGCTGGGGCATTCTTCAGTCCAAATGGCATCACTGTGTATTGGTAGGATCCCCATTCTATGGAAAATGTGGTCTTGTGGCGGTCCTCTTTGGCAATCCGGATCTGATGATATCCTAAAAATCCATTGTAAAAGAATATACCTCCTGGCCTCCCACATTGTCTAATACTTCATCGGTGAATGGTGTAGGGAAGGGGTCATGAAAACAGGCATCGTTCATCTTTTTGAGGTCCACATATATTCTGATCTTGCCTATCTTCTTGTATTGTACTACCATGGGGCTGATCCACTCTGACTCTTCGACAGGTTCAATAATCCCTGCTTCCAACATTCTGTCGGGCTCAATCTTCACTTTTTCCTTATATTTTGGATTCAATCAGTAGGGTCTTTTCTTGAATGGATTTTCATATGGTTTCAAAGGAATTATTATCTCTCCCATAGGTCCTTTGATACCCTTCATATTAGTAAACTTGGTCGGGAACAAGTCCTGATACTCGTGCAGTAATTTTGTAATTTTGTCAATGGTAGAAGCATCCCAGTAATATCTTACATTGGAAAGATTTGGTGTCTCCTCTGTCCCAATATTGACTTTATTTATCTTGATCAGTTGTCCAATGAATGGAAGTTCAACTCCTGGTCCTTCCACATCCTTGTGGCCTTCTATCTCAGCAATGTTTACCTTCCTCGAATCATCATCTTCGTTGGCATTAATGTTGTAACATCCTTGTAATTTCTGGAATGGCGTAGTCCATTCGTCCTTTTCTTGCTCCAAAGGGAGGCTAGATGCCTCCTTAAATAATTTTTGCCTCACAATATTTAATGCTTGATCTACTGAAGGAAATTCACTTTCAAACAAAAAGGTGATTACAAAATTATGAAGCATACCTTCCCAATCTGCAGTTATAAGGCACAACTCTGCTTGAAGGTACCAGTTAATAGGGGTTGTGTCCAGCATGTTAATGAATCTGTGTACCCATTTTTCTAGAGCAATGTCACTCCAGGCCTCTTCGCAACTTCATACATGGTCCTTTGGGCAACCTCGACCTGTGTACCTCACTTCGCAGCTTCCTACTTGTGATGAAAATTGCACTGTCATCAAGGTTCAACATTGTGTCTAGTCTACGATATTGCTTTTATGTGTCCCCCACCATCTTTCTAGTGTAACTTTCAGGGCCTTATCCATAGCCAACAACCTCTGTTGTGCTGGTACAATTGCTTCAAATTCCATCAAGAATGATTCTAAAGGATTCAGACCATCAAAGGTAGGTAAGTTACTTATTGTTGTACCAATCTAGCGAACTTCTCTGGTCAGTTGAGCACATCTCCTTGTGGATACTTCATACATATGGTTTTTCCAGTTCTCCAGAACTTCTTCTGAATTTGATGAACATGTGTTGTCACTTCGCCAGCTTAGATTTCCATCGGTAGTAGGTTTGATATAATCTCGTTGTCTAGTTGTTAATTTATAGATGTTTTCCAGCTCATATGCGTAGTCTTATTCTCTGATGGGATCTGTATATCTCGGACCTTCATCTGGATCTAAGGGTGCAATGACCCTAAGGCCATCTCCTTCAACTGTCATGCGTCTTTTCTTTAAATCGACCACAGTAGAATTGTTGAAGGCCCAATCAATTCCTAGTAATGCAGGGTAAGGGCAGCTATCATCAACAATTTCAATTACCTCAAAGTCTATAAAGGTTCTAATTCTGTTGATGTCCACAGGGACATGCTCCAATCGTCCAAATGGGCTGACAACTTGCTGATTAGCCATGTGAATCCTGATAGGGGAATATATCAGCTTGGGTTTTCCCATCAGTGCCCAAGTTTTCTTCGTCATGACGTTGACCTCCGACCCTAAGTCGAGGACCACATAGTCTATATCATACTCTCCTATTTGAGCATTTAAATGTAATTCTTTGTTTGTTCTTCTCTTCTTACCAATCTGGTGTACTGCCCTATTCAGCAAGGGGTCTACCTTTCCTATCTCATACTGCCTGATGAGGTTCTGTAGCTCTTGTACAACTTTCTCATCCTGGATTAATTTAAGACAAGTGTACAAAAATTCGATGAGCATACTTACCTCTTCTCCTTCTTTATGTGCAGCCAATTGATCAAATGCTTGAGGCATTTTATACTCTTTTACTTATGGTTGCATTCTATATGAGGACCCTTGGTTCCTCTTGAACTCCTGTCTTGCTTCCTCAAAGATTCATCTTTCTTTCTTTGCATCAAAATCCTGAGTCTTCTCCTCAGCTTTCCTGATACCTGACTCTTTTGTGATCTTTCTTTGGGTTGTTCTATCCTCTTCTGTAGTAGTGGCTCCTCGAGTAATGACAACAACTCAAGGGTTGGTTCCATGAGGTTCAACATATATCAGTTGTACTTGTGGGTTCTGCTGGGGTCCTCGTCTTTCCTGAAGCTTAGCCAACAGCATAGGGCATTCCTCTATGACATGCTTGAAGGAGTTACAATAATTGCAGGTTGTGCAAGGATTCTGAAAATCCCTTGCTAAGTGTCCTAGTTGCGCCCAGTTATAACATATTATTTGTCCTCGGCCTCGGCCCATACCTCCTCCTCCTCCTCATCCTTTGTATCCACCATGACGATTAAAGTTTCCTCTCCCTGAAGAGTTGTACTGTGGAGTGTTTCCTTCTTATTGTACTTCGCCTTGAATCTTGTATATGTCCCTCGACCTCTCATGCATGATATCGTAAGCCCTATAATATCGATCATTGTGCCCCACTAATTTATAGAATGTGAAATACAAGTTTGTGGGTGTCTGAACATACTTTTTCATGTAATAACACTCACCTAGGCAATGCCTATTTCTACACACATCACACCAGGGCAGGTTAACTTGCTTCAAGGGGCTCGACGCTCCTGAGGTCAAATACTCATGAAATAAGGGACAGTGTTCCTTATCATGACCTTCTAATCTACATCTTACACACCAAACATCTTCCCTTTTGTATTTTCCCTTATCTTTCTTCATATCCTCGACCTGTAAAGACAAACTGGTTAGCTGACTCAAGATCTGGCTCATGCCTGAGCTCGATTCTCCCATAGGTGTTGATTCAAGCTTCATGGCGATTTCCAAAGATTTTTCCTATGATGCAATCTTCTGCTGCATCAGAGGGACTCTGATGTGGGCTAACAGTGCAGTGATGAACCATTCTTTGTTCTGTTCATCAGGGATCTGAAAAGTTAATCGTCTTGTTAGGGTCTTGAATCTCTGGTCGAACTCCCAAACAGGTTCTACTACCTTTTGTTTGATCGCTTTTAGCTCTGTAATACATTGTGACTCCAACTTCAGTTTCTTAAACTCTACAATCAGTGCATTATTGATCTCGTTCAGTGGCTTAGGCTGCGCTAGTCCTTGGACAAGTTTCATGTACCAGCTCAGTGCACGGTCCCTTAGCATAGTGTTGAACTGGGTTCTCTTGATGGATTCGTCGGTGATACTTTTAATATTACATACGACTTCACACAGAAACCAATGTTGATTTGGATATTCATATCCATCTCCTCTAAAGATAGGGAGCCTCATTTCATCTGCCATAGAACTAACTAGGATTCTTGTCTGAGTAGATGCTAAGCTACCAGTGATAGTGCTCTTAGGAATCTGGTGGTTCTGACTATTCTGACTGCTAGTTACTGTTGAGACAATAGGAGGATTCATGTTACTTACTTCAGTAGTCCGCGCAGTTCCTAAGGTTTCTGGCTTGCTTTGGCGAAGTTCTTCAGCTTCCCCTTCTTCTGTTTTGGTGGGCTCTGAATGTTCTTTGTCAGTTAGATCTACCTCTTCTCCACTGTAGAAACCCTCTTCTCTGTAGTTTTTCTTAAACAAGTTCTCAAGGTGAACCCCTCAGAATATTTTCCCACTACGCGTATGTCCTTCTTCTGTGTCGTTGTCGCTGTCTGAGATCTTGAACATTAGCCTTTTCAGGTTCAACCAATCTACTGTATCTTCAAGATGTGGTTTTCATGCAAGAGAAACTTGATTCTCAGCTTCAGAAAGTGCAAAACTTTTCCTCTGGGTCCTTTAAAAAAGTATCTCTCGGCTTGGCTATACGATTATGTTCTGTCAACAACAAAATTGGTGATATACCCTCCAATGGTACTATCAAACCAATGCTCTACTGCTCTGGATACAACATTTTCAACTCTCTTGACCTTCTGGATCAGTGCCGGTGTCCAAACCATAGGAGGACTAGATCTGATCTTGAACTAGGTATCGACTATCCTAGCCAACCACTTAAACAACTCCTGGTGGATTCCTCCAAAGAAGATCTCGTGAATGTCGGTGAAGATGTATCTTTGTAGCCAATCTTCAGTACTCAGTTTAGGGTTCCTGTTCTAGGCTTCAGTGAAGTCCCTCTCTTGATCCTCTAGCCACTTTTGAATCTCGGTCTTTGATGGGAACCACCTTGACATTCCCTTAAAAAGATTCATGTCCTGGCAAATGAACCATTTGTTGGCACAGGGGAAGACCCGAGGTTCACTCCAAGAGTGCACCATCAAGCCCTAGCTACTGTCCCTTTTAGCAACACCTGTGAAGCAGATGCAGTCTCACCCGAAGTAGCTAAGAGGGGGGTTGCAGGACAGAGATGTCTACAACCAGGGGAATATCAAGTGGAACTAATACAACAATAATGTAGCATTCATGTGTCACTTATCAACTAGATCTACTCTGCACAACTATAGATATGATCTAACCCAATAATGAAAATGACAGCATAACAATGACAGGAATCCAGGCATCAATCACACACACAACACAAAATGTACGTGGTTCACCCTCTCTCTAGGGATACGTCCATAGAACTGTGCTTATGCTATATTAAGATAAAGCTTATAGTTTTGATCTGCGCTCTAGCCAACAGATCCTCTCTCTTCTTCTCTCCCTTTCCTACGCACCCAGCTGTAGGATCTGATATTCGCACCCAGCTGAAGATCTTACAATACTAGAAGGCTCTCACTCTCAGCACTTCTCTCTCTCATAGTACAATAATCTCTCAATCTACCACGATCAATAGCAATACCCAATACTACTACCAACCCGACCTAGGTCCTATCAACCTCTATTTATACATTACAGTCCCTCATCGATAGCCTTAGGTTGAAACCTAGGTGTCTAAACCCTAATTACCCAAAACCCTAGGTGTCTAAAACCCTAGGTCAACTTGACCCTAGATCTATAGCTGCGTAGAGTAGATATAGTTGATAAGTGACACATGAATGCTACATTATTGTTGTATTAGTTCCACTTGATATTCCCCTGGTTGTAGACATCTCTGTCCTGCAGCCCCCCTCTTAGCTTCTTCGGGTGAGACTGCATCTGCTTCACAGGTGTTGCTGAAAGGGCCAGTAGCTAGGGCTTGATGGTGCACTCTTGGAGTGAACCTCGGGTCTGCCCCTGTGCCAACAAATGGTTCCTTTTCCGGGACATGAATCTTTTTAAGGGAATGTCAAGGTGGTTCCCATCAAAGACCAAGATTCAAAAGTGGATAGAGGATCAAGAGAGGGACTTCGCTGAAGCCTAGAACAGGAACCCTAAACTGAGTACTGAAGATTGGCTACAAAGATACATCTTCACCGACATTCACGAGATCTTTTTTGGAGGAATCCACCAGGAGTTGTTTAAGTGGTTGGCTAGGATAGTCGATACCTAGTTCGAGATCAGATCTAGTCCTCCTATGGTTTGGACACCGGCACTGATCCAGAAGGTCAAGAGAGTTGAAAACATTGTATCCAGAGTAGTAGAGCATTGGTTTGATAGTACCATTGGAGGGTATATCACCAATTGTGTTGTTGACAGAACATAATCGTATAGCCAAGCCGAGAGATACTTTTTTAAAGGACCCAGAGGAAAAAATTTTCACTTTCTGAAGCTAAGAATCAAGATGCTCCAAAGCATCTAATGGTGGCTTTCTCTACTTGTTGAGTTGTCCACAATTCTTTTCTCTTGTTGATATCTCATCCCTGATCTCCTCATTCAATGGATTTCTTTTCTGTACTTCGCTCCAGCTTTTCTTCTCTTTTGCTTACTTTGACCCAGTGACAGTCACTGTGTTTCCTGCGCAGTTATCATTTTACCTTTTCTTCATTGATCTTTGCTTCCTTCCATAACCAAGGGCCAACAAGAACGTCGTCGTATTCGCCACCATTCTAGATGCTATCTTATCATCGGTGACACTTTGTATCGTCGTGGTATTGACACTATCCTACAAAAGTGTTTAACTCATGAAGAGTCTGAACACGTCCTTAATGACTGTCACCTTAGAGCATGTAGTGGTCACCTTTCTGGGATGGCTACAACTCATAAAATTTTACGTGTCAATTACTTTTGGCCCTCTATATTCAAATATTGTATTGAGGCTGTCAAAAAGTACCCACCCTACCAAGTTTTTCATAAAAAGGCATGAACCCACCCCATTCCACTACATCATGTTGTCGCCATCGATCCCTTTGAAAAATGGGGCATTGATTTTATGTAGTGTAAGCCTACCTCAGCCAGGGGGCATGGTTATATCATCATTGTCATTGATTACTTCACAAAATGGGCTGAGGCTATGCCTACCTTTCTAAATGATGGTCGTACTGCAACTCTTTTCATCTTCAATCACATCATCACTCTCTTTGGTGTTCCACAAGCCATTTTCACTGATCACAGATAACACTTTCAAAACCAGATGATGAGTGAGTTACATGCCAAGTTGATTTTTCTCCATGAGAACTCACCCCATTACTATCCTCAAGAAAACAAACAAGTTGAAGCTATCGGCAAGTTCCTTAAAACTATGATTCAATGTATGGTAGGGGAAAACAAGACATCTTGGAATCTACAACTTTTCTCCGCTCTCTGGGATTATCACACCTCAATGAAGACTGCAACTGGATTCACTCCTTTCCAGTTAGTATATGGCATAGAATCCATATTACCAATCGAGTGCGAAATTCCCTCGTTGAAACTCAAAGTAGAACTCTTGCCTCACACTTCTGCTAAAGAAAAACGCTTCTTGTATTTGACTAGGTTGGATGAAACACTTCATGATGTTTCTCTCATTAATGAGATGTATCAAAAGTGAATGAAGAGTCAATATGACAAATTCGTCCACCCTCATACTTTTGCAGAAGGAGACCTAGTGCTCGTTTATGACCAGGCTCATGATAAGTTAGGGACATGCAAGTTAGAACCTATGTGGCATGGTCCTTACATCGTGAAACATGTATTACATATAGGTGCCTACGAGCTATTTGACTATGAAGGAATATCCCTTGGTGAGCCCCGGAACATGATTTACCTTAAAAAGTACTATTAATAGAACATCTAGCATGCATGTTGTACACTATTGTAATTTAGTTTTGGTGTCTATTTTTCTCTTGCGTGTATGAGTTTTGTCTTAGCTGCTTATACTTTGTCTTGTGATTGCATGCGCAGATGACATATTCCTTTCCTATCTTTGTCGGGTTTGTGGATAGTGCTAGTCGACACACCTAGAATATTGCTTCTGCATCTTGGGTCATTTACCACTCTGATGAGTTAGTGAGTTCAGGAGGAATTTGCCTAGGATCGACAACCAATAACATGGAAGAATATCAAATTGTCATTGGACTTTTAACCGAAGCCTCCTCCATAGGTATATCTCGCATGATCATTAACCTAGATTCTCAACTCGTAATCTGTTAACTTAATTGGGTCTATGCCATTCACAATCCTATCTTATTATGTCTCCACCTACGAGTTCGACATCTTGAAAGAATTTTTGAATTTATAGAATACAAACACATACCAAGAGGACTTAATACAACTTCAGATTCGCTACCAAATTATATCATGGATCGGTATCTCGTGCATAGATGATTTTTTAGAAAGGAAATAAATCATGTAAAAAAACATAACATGTAGATTAAACACATCACATAAAGACATTATCATTGCAAACATCATTTGGCACCACAAAACTCGAATATGTATATATATATATTGCATGATAGAAAATGTTTTTGTTACATCAAGAAGGTACATAGAAGGGAAAAAATTGGACTCTCGTTAACACAACATCGTCATACGGACTACACAAAACATCAGAAGAATCCTAATCCTCCTACATCACATTGTGCTCTGAGTAGAACACTACTGCATGGGCTACTCATCTCAGTAGGTAGCTCAAAATCTCGGGAACTCTCACTGTATGTCTCTGTAAATGCAAGGGTACATCCCGCCTCCTAAGATGAGGGTCACCCATCGTGATACCACAGAGGTTTCTCTCAACCTCTGGAAAAACTCCCATAGCTACCTCACGCTATATAGTTACCTGAGCATCTCCACGATGCCCTAGTGACAGTATCTCGGCCGGACGTATTGCGCCTCTGTCTATATGATGAAACAATACATCTATTAAAAGCCCCTCTAAGTACACATAAAAATATTATAAACTTTAAAATAAAATAAAAAATTGGCAAGGTCTTTGGTTTCATACCTAACGCATCCCATTCCTTTCCACCTGGAAGAACCAAGTCCATGCTACCCCGAAAATCTACTCATGCATATGGAAAATCCTCAATGACAATCAATTGGCGTCTTAGCCAAGAAAATAAGTCACCTGTGAATCTGAACTCTGAGTCAGTCCCCAACCTCGA
Source organism: Picea mariana (assembly GCA_032191745.1). Classification (NCBI taxonomy): domain Eukaryota; kingdom Viridiplantae; phylum Streptophyta; class Pinopsida; order Pinales; family Pinaceae; genus Picea; species Picea mariana. The sequence continues at coordinate 2,640 of JASDQU010316773.1, read as the reverse complement.
AGACAGACTCATCCAACGCTCCATGTGTAGTTCACCTGTCGGTCCTACTACCAGTGTGATCTGGAGCTACATCTGTGGGATCCATTCTAGGAAGAAAAAAACCAGGAAAGAAACGTACCCAAATTGTTTTTGTTGCCTCATCCTACATCTGGAAATATGATCCTTCACATTTTGAAGGTAAGTTGAGCTCCAGTTAAACAAAGTTGGCCCTACACATTGTAAAGCATAGGCCATCTGCGATCTCGAAGCCAAGTGTGCATTGATACTACCTTCCAAACTTGTGATGGAAAATAAGAGGGATTGAAGAGGCAATTCCCTAACATCTTTTATTACAATTCTGCCTCCAACCAATCTCGATCCCGTAATGCAATGGTATGCCACATACTCTTCAACAGGCACTGGAACTGCCCATTGTCCAGATAAGATAATGGGGGCCCCTCTTTTTGAGAGGCTGGTCAAAAAATAGACGTCGTCTAACTCAATGTGGAGCATATGAGGCCCAATTTGGAATCCCTATTCAACAATATTCCATAACCCAATCATGTACTCAAGTAACAAGACTTCTTTCTTCATCTTTTTCATTTTGAAATTCTTGAGGAGGCCAAAATTCCTCAATGCATCCCTCGCTCGGGGGTTTTGTAATGCAACAACATCATTGAGATCATGCTCACATTCCTTCCACTCAATCATGGATTTTTTTGATGCACACTGCAAACACAAGCAATAAAATGCCATTAGTCATCCCATTATAACGATTTTTTGGGTAATTTTGACTTCAAAATCAATTATTTTTTGTTTGTTCGGTCGATGCTCCCCTAACTGCACTCACAGAGTGCTAGCTCCCCCCTAGAGAGCACACTAGAGCATCGAAATCACAGATAGTGCTCCCATCAGCCCTTTGAGGGAGTGTTGATCTTTTTTGGCACTTAGGGCTCCCTAAGGCATCAAAATTGACACAAAAAATTTACCTAAAATAATTTTTTAAACCATATGAAATTATTGGAAGGTGTTTAGGACCAACCTGATCTGGATGGAAGAAGAAACGATCGACTGTAGATCCAATGCCAATGACCTCAAAAATCGCTCTCCAAAGTCAATTTCACCACTGCTGGAAGTTTTGGCTCAAAAGAAATGGTAAAAACATTTTTGACCCCATTTTCATTGATATAGACTTCATTTTTGCTAAACCTATAGTATATTTTTGGGTTTTTAATCATTTTGAAGATATTATTAATACCCTGGAATGCAGATTTGTCATTATTTGCAGATTTCGAGGTGGTATTGTTCGATTTAACCTTGTCACATTAACGAGCATGGTCTTAGTTCTTTCTCATGCTCGAAAAAACATGAGAATGCAACCGAGTAGACTTTTGTCTATTTTTTGGACTCACATGGATATATGAAAAAGGAACCCCCTGGAGTCATCTTTAATTTAGTTTTAGACTCTCTAAACATGAAAAACAACCGAGTTTTCCTTCTTTGGACTCGTTACAAATTATACATTGAAGGGCCCATACGTGACCGAACCCTTACTTCTTCCGGTTAGTTAAATAAAAGAAGAGGAACTTACCGAAGGTGAGTTATATCGAGCATGTGTTACCCTCCTCAAGCTCGTTAAATTAAAAAGAGGTACTCATCTATATGGATGGGGGAAAAAAATGAAGGAAGAAAGCCAAACAGTTTTTGGAAATATAATGTTGGATTACTAAGAGGGGGGGGGTGAATCAGTAATAGAGCAATTTAATCCCTTTTAACCATATAATCCAAGTGCTATATCAATGAAGCATTATTATCCAATAACTGCAGAGTAAATAAGCAGTGAACAAATGAACAATCATACGCATACACAGTACACCGGTGTTTTACGTGGAAACCCAAATCGGGAGAAAACCACGAAATGCTTTTTCTTATATGTCTTGAAGAATTACATTCATTGGAAGCACCAACTTCCTTAGTTTTCCAGCTGCAACTGGAAGGAGGCTCCAACCCCCTAGTTTCTCAGGCTACAACCTGAGGGAAGCTCCAACTCCCCAATTCTCTGGCTACAACCAGAAGGAGGATACAACCCCCTATGTTCTCCGGCTACAACCGGAAGGTGGCTACAACCACCTATCTTTACCCCGTCCTACCACCCTGAAGTAGAAGTAGAATGATGGAACCATTGTCACACTATCACTGTGAGATATACCACTGTAAACCTGTACCAATAAATCTGAACCATGCATNAGAAGGAGGATACAACCCCCTATGTTCTCCGGCTACAACTGGAAGGTGGCTACAACCACCTGTCCTTGCCTCGTCCTGCCACCCTGAAGTAGAAGTAGAATGATGGAACCACTGTCACACTATCACTGTGAGATATACCGCTGCAAACCTATACCAATAAATCTGAACCATGCATCAACCTGTACCTCAACCTGTAATCAACCTGTACCATAAACAAGTGCATCAACCATGCACCAACCTGTAATCAACCTGTACCATAAACAAGTGCATCAACCATGCACCAACCTGTAATCAACCTGTACCATAAAGAAGTGCATCAACCATGCACAATCCTGTAATCAACTTGTACCATAAATAAGTGCATCCAACCATGTACCAAGTATGTACCAATCATGTGTCAACTACTCATCAACT
>JASDQU010316765.1:0-13274 GCA_032191745.1 Picea mariana | reverse complement strand
CTCATGCAAGTAAGGAAGCAGTATGGTTACAAAGATTGTGTTCAGGTATTGGGTTGGTACAACAAGCTGTAAGGATAGAGTGTGACAGTCAAAGTGCAATTTTTCTGGCGAAGAACCCTGCTTATCATTCAAAGACAAAGCACATTGATGTTCAATATCACTTTGTGAGTGACATTATTGAAGAAAAGAAAGTATCATTGATGAAGGTGGACACTTTGAAGAATGTTGCAGACTCATTAACAAAATCTATGAGCACTGAGAAGTTCTCTTGGTGTAGAGGATCCATGGGAATTGTTGCCCTGGATTGTTGACTGTGTAACCCTGTAACCCCCTATATGCAAAGAAAACAACAAGTGGGAGAATGTTGTGTACGTGTTATATTCTTTGCACGAGTAATTTTTTTCTGCCTCGGGAAATGTGTCATGTATTTAGCTGGTTTTTTGGCACATGGTTTTTGTCGATGGTTTTCTATTTCCGGTTAAGGAATTAGGGTTTTGGACTAATCCAAGTCATTGGATTAGGTTTTTGGATGCTGTTGGCTCCTATATGTATATTGTATTGTAAACAATGTATCACAATGAATAATATAGAAGATGTTGGTTTTCTTGGTTTGGGTTTCCAGGGAAAAAATCTTTGTGTAATGTTTGTATTTTCCATTGTATCTTTTCTATTCTCTTTCTGAATATCTGTTTGTAGTAGATATTGTACAAGGTTAGAATTTACACAAGGGAGGATTGTAGGGTTAAAGGGTGTCCAATGGTATAGTTCAGGTGGAAGTACCAAATGTCATGGGAAGATGTGTTAGGCTAGGTTGGTGGTAGGAATGTTGGGTTGCCTACAGGTGAAAAAAAAGGTGAGTGGTGGATCCATTTGAATGACCAACTAAAATGTGGTAGTTGGTTATGTGTAGTGGAAAATGACATAGAGAAGGCACTAGAAAAAGATAAGCATTGGTAGTAGTAGGAAAGGCATGACTGTCAATGTGTGTGGGGTAGTGAAAAAGGTCATGCCATTGGAAAAAAGTTGTTATGGCAAGGGTACTAAATAGCGAGAGTAGATCCCCCCCTTACAATATTTGGTGTCTAACCAGCTTATGTGTCCAACACGTATTCTTTTCTTGCACTTATATAGAATAAAATGAACTTATTAACCACTTACATGATTTGCATTAACAACAATTTCATGACAGGAAGTAAGTGGCCTACTTTGTATACCTATCTCATGGTATATGTTGAGTCTTGATGAGTTGCATAGTTTTCTGTTTCATTTTGTTGTTTAAGTTCTATAGAGAATTTTTTTTTCTCCATATTTTAGACTTGTGTTGTGTGACTTATTAGATGTGCTTATCATGAACCATGGTAATTAAGAATCTTTGGCAGCAATACAATTGGTGCTAAATGACACTAGCTGATTAAACATCATGAGAAACTGTATGCCATCCTATCTTCTTCTTTTGGTTAACTTTTTGTTTTGGTATGATTGTGCAAATCAACTAAGGTTTATTTAGATATCATGGTTGTTTCATAGAAATGTACTTATCCGCTCATAGAACAATTTAGAAAGAAAATAATTGTATCTAGACCATCTACAGAGGATATATGATCATTGATGCACCTTATTCAATTGAGTTACAATCTCATTAGTGTTCTCTTAATTGGGTTGTTTGCAAGTAACTAAATGAGATATCTGCATAAAACTTGGTATGCTTGTATGTGTTAAAGGGAAATGATCTCGACATTGATGCCAAGAATAGGACAATCCATTAGTGAGATTCTAAAAATGTCTAGCATTACCTTCTGCACTTCGAGGGACTTTAACATGGTTTTTTCTTTCAGCATAAGTGTAACAATCATGAAGGAGTCTCTTAGTATGGCCCTCATGTTCTTGACCAAGTTAACTATCATTATGTTTTTCAGATCCTTAAGAATTCTTCAGCACAATGTTGTAGTAGGAAAACTTAATATGGGAAGTCTTGCATGTTATAATGTTCTTTATGTTGAATCCAACAACTGAACTATTCTTAATTTGCACATTTCAAAAGAGAAAAATTTGTTTGATCACAAGTTACAGCTAGTAAAAGTAGCTTAGTTTGTGAACAAAGTATCAAGGGTCAATTTTATCAATCTATTTTGATACCTGTATAGAATTCAAATGTTGAGGAGGAAAACCAACCTGTATCGATAAATAAATCATTTTAATCTGAGCAAGTCAATCTTTCCCTTGAATATTGGTTTATAATATATATTCCCTCTTGATTCTTATTATTTTTTTGACTCTTAGCTAGACTTCAGGCGAGCTTTTACATTTACAACCTGTTCTCATCTAGTTTGCACACAGGTGGGAGCCACATATATCTGGGTACAAATATAAACCTATTTTTGATAACATCTCATAATTAGATCATATGTATTTTATATGGGTTAGAGAATTCAGTAATCTAGCTCTACTTAACCACCCTCATTGTTTACAACACAGTCACTTGCAAACTGCAATACTAAGCTCGGCTTATAGCTATAAAAAGGGTATAGGAAAATAGCATGAAAGCTTACACTATAGGGTAATGTCTATGTTCCAGCTAATCACATGTTGTATTAGAGTGATATAACACTATGATAACTAGTATAAGAATATGAACACCATTACTTATGCTTAATTATGTGAAAAGAATAGGTAATACAGTTTCTCTAGTATCTCTACTTGATCGGATTCCACCAACTTAAGCTATCACATATGGCTCTAGTATAAGCACCATATTCTACCATATTAGATTGAATAGCATTGGATAACGAGTGCTCCAGGTTTATCTATAACATAAGGATAGCCATAACTAATCTCTTACTATGTTGTAAAATGGTTAGTACAATCTTATATGGAGTGGAGGAATACCATTGAATGATACTAGTCCAAGCTTAGAGATTAGCTTCCACCATGTAATCAAACATCTATATGAAGTAAGCTGTAATGAAGAACCCTATATCCTACTATGTTTAGGTAATGGGTTTCAATCATCACATTTGGGCTTTGTCATAACTATGAACCCGATATGTATCATAGAATCATATGTATGGAATTATGAATATTGTGGCACAATCACTTTGACCCAGATAACAGGTGTTCTTGGATTATTGTTTCCATTGTAGGGTATGTTTTGGGATTTTTCCATATTCATGCTTCAAACCCCTCTCTTGAAAGGGCACAAGTGTGGCTTTGGATAATGAAAATCCCCCCCCAGTTAGTTGGATCTTGGAGATTTTAATATGGTAGAGTGAGAATGTGATAGAAATGGAGGCACTCTTCATAATTTAGAAGCTCCTAAAAGGCAAGCTTGGATTACTGATAGACAGGCTGTTCACCTAACAGATCTAAACTGGAGTCAAAAGCATAGAGATCAAGTGTAATAATTCATTTGTCCAAAGCAATGGGGAGAGTTGAGGATCTTAGATAGGCTAGACAATTTTTTTGGTAATATTGATGTCTTCACCTTCTCCAGCAAGTCTATGTACTTTGGTGGAAAGTTTGAATCATGTTCCCATTGCACTAACATGTTGATAGGACAGGATTAGATCCAAGAAATAAGCATTGTTCACAGATTAGCGGATTATATATTTATTGTAGAAAAGCATTGCCCTTTATTCTTTTTCAAATAGGGGAGATGGGTATTGGGTCCTTGCAATTGATCTCCCAGTATACTATAGCTATAATCATAGGGTTCACATTAGATCTTGTTTGTTACTTTGTTCTAGATGTAAAGAATCTCAAAATGTGCTTTGGGTTGTCCAACATACTGTTCAATCTTTGCTTTCACAATAGTTTAGAGTATATACATGATGTATATGATAATTGATCCATGCAAGCAAAAGCGTCTAGACTCTATCTACCAATATCCGAATTTGTAAGCCATATAGTTTAACGGGCTAGACAATATTATCAAACAAAAAGCATTCAGGGTGGATGTTTTGGAATTTAGTCAGAAATACTCTCTTTAGAAATAAAGAAGAATCCTCTGNAATCAAAATGGGGTCATTATACATGACAATAATTTGATGATGTAATGTCCTCCATTGATTGACCTACGAAAGTGGAGAACTGTCATAATGTGCCATTACAGGACATGTTGAAGGGCATGACATTAGTTCTCTTCAGTTTCACTTGCAATAAAATATCACAACAAATGAAACAAAAAAGCTGCCTATGTAGCCTCTCCAGGGTGGAGAAAGAGGAGCAAGACCAGAATATCATAATGTGTAAATAGAAGAGTTAATATTGATGCACCATATAGGATGCATTCATAATATATGGGTGCTCTCTCTGATGGGTGAGGGAAAGGGGGGTGATTCATAATTCTAAACAAGGGTGAGACTCGGTGAATACCCATACTAATATGTGGGTTCCAACTCGAAACAAAAAACTATGAGAATGTAAAATAGTGTTTAGGGAGTAAGTGGAAGAACCCCGCTGAGAAATATGACAAAATAGAAATCAGAAGGGTAGCGTGAAACCTTAAAAGGGATAAATATAAGCAGGGGGTAGAGATATTTTTCTTTCTTTGATATCCATTACAAATTCTTGAATCTAAAACTGTTATGTATGAAAGACTAAAACGATAAAATTTGCAAAAGATATTCACAGAGAGGATCCATTCCCGATAATAGAAGAGGTTTTTGGTTCCTTCTATCAACTCATGAAAGAGAGCAGCTGAAGCAAAGAAAACATCCCAAGTAAAATGTTCCACACTGATTACACTGCAATCTTCGAATGGATGCTTCTAATCTCTCCAATCCAACAATTTATTATCTCCCTTTGTCAGTTCTATAACAGATTTTTAACCCATCCTTCTGAGAGAAATTGTCAAGGTCATGAGACAACACCAACATCACTTACATCATCATGTGAGGACATCAACTATGTCACTAGGACTGTCAAATTGTAATTGTATAACTTCCATCACTGCCAGATTGGACATGCCATTTACAAAATGTCAAGGACCTAGAGGGTGGGAGACCCATGGAACAATGAAGGAAAGTGTGAACTGACAAATGGAGAGAGTCAAGTTCTAAAATTTGGGTTAAAGATGCCAAAGTTTTGTAGAGGGCATAATTGCAGAAATTAAATGAAGCAGATTGCAATACTTGGCAATTAGGACTGTTGACCATTTTGGGGTTCAACAAGAAGGAAAGGAAAATTGTAATTAGTAGGAAACTCAAGCTGACTCCCCCAACATTCTCCTGAGTCCATACATAGTATAGCCATTAAGCACAGATTACATCAAGGAAAAGGAGGTCAAATAAAAATAGAGGAGACATGCCACATCCAAGCTGGCCGATTCCTCATCACATACATGGTGGACAATATCAACATGATTAAGCACAAGGATTTTGCTGATCCCTTGATTTCTGAAGCCAACTTATAGCTGCCTCTTGGACTTGTAGTTGTTGGCTTTTATGCATCCAAATGAAGAAATGAGTCCATACCTTTGAGACAACAGTCCAACCATAATATGAAAGTAAAAGGGATAACCTTCCCACGTGCAACAAGAATATATAAATTGTATGCCTAAACTTATGTAAAACAAAGACCTTCCTGTAAACGAGCTCCAATGAATGCCATCAACACAGGCTTCTGCTGCTAGATTCATTCTTAAGCTTGCACAGGAAATTATACTTTTGTCATTTGCATTCCCTTCTTGGGGTTGGGAGATGACCTCGATCAACTAACTGTAATTCCCTGGCATATTTACCCTCGTGAGAGTGTCAAATAGTACTCAGTTAGTGCATTCTTTGCTAGTCAGAACTATTCTACAATCAACCACAAAGGGTGGGCTTATAAAACTCTTTAATAGCACCAGATCAAAACACTTTTTTGTAGCTCATAGGGAAGCATCCCTCTATGTTTACAGCTCCATCCACTGGTCATAAAAATGGCTTACTCAGTAGCAAAAATTGATCCTAGATCTGAAAATGACACTAGCAGAATGCCTCAAAAATGCTCATGCATTTTTAGGGGTAAGAGTGTGTATTTTTTTTTCTTTTTTTTTTTTATATGAACATAATGCCACTCACATCTGATTAGCATACTCAAAAATCCAATGAACCCACAACCCCTAGGCCATCCAAAGATCAACCTGTAAACCTGCATTTGTGATGAAAAATACAAGAGTAGTGAAAACATTCACTAGTGTGGACCTCATGAAAAATGAGGGGTAACAGGGTCATCTCTCTCATGAAGCTAAACAAGTTTTCATCTCTAGGTCATATATCTCTATTAAATTGTCTTCTATGTGCATGACATCATCACTAATCATGTCATTCACTTCTACTCCCACTTCTGGAAAACCATTCACTAGGCACAATTTCCTTCCATTACTTTGAATTTCATTGTTGGATTCTTCTTCAGGCTCTGTTTCATTGGGGTAAGCTATCCTTGTGTTGCTCATCAACAAAAGTATTCATTTTCACCTTCATCATTGTCATTACTCCATTATTTCCTTCATCCATAGTCACTCAAAAGAAAGTTGGCTTGAACAACTCATTCTCTTCCATTTGTTGATAAATTTTTTGACCATCTAAAGTATAGTCTCCATGCCTACACTTGTCAGCCTCTTTCTCTAGAATTTTTCTGCCACTGGTTGGTTCCTTACATTGGTCATTACATCCTATTTGTCAATTTGTTGCTACACTCTTCTTGTCATCAAATGCTATTGTCCACTCCTCATGTAATTTTTGTTCATCCAATTTGAGCAGAAATTCTAACCTTAATCATTAAGGATGTAAGAAGAGCAAGGATAGAGATTATGTAATAAGGTTAGCCTGCAAGGTATGTGGGTAACCTCAACCATTCATGGTAATAAGGCTAGTCTTGGTAATACTGATAACCTTAATAATAACCTTACTTAATGATTCTTCCACCGACTAACCTTATTACTAGCATGAAAATATGGCATGAAAAGTATGTGGGTAATACAAAGTAACACAACTTTTTTAATGTATGAGATATTTTCAGCAAGAAAGGATCAAGCATACCTCTCCATTATACAAGAAATAATACAAAGTAGTTTCTTGAGTTTAGTGAGAAAAATTCTAAAGTACCCAATGCAAATGGAAGAGACCTTGGAAAAGCTCTAACTTCCATCCGTTGATAAATTATTTTTTCACAGGGATAGATTGATATATACAGAAGATGCCTAAAGAATCAATTTTGGATGAAATAAATGCAAGAAATGACTATAGCATAGTTAAAACTTTGATCCACAGATTAATAAGATGGCCATGGAATACCTTTAAGGCAACATAACTAGGACAAAAAAGCAGTTAATATGCCAAAAAATGGAAAAAAATAGACTCGGGTCAGCTAAATCATCATAGAAAAGGTGGAAGCACATAAAGGTGTAGAGAGAAAAGAGGGCACAAAAAGTATGTGGCTCATATATATTATAAAGTAACACAAGCTATTTATAGTATGAAATAGCTAGATAATTGAGGCATTTTTCATATTAATTTTAAAATCATTCGTCAAGAAGCTACAACGTGCAGTTCATAATATATGTATCAAACTACAGTTCGTCAAGAAGCTGCAACGTGCAGTTCATAATATATGTGGCTATTACGAACTAGGAATTTTCCTGTACATTGTTAAGGCCTTATTTAACACAAGTGGCCTTGTACAAAATGTCAAATGGCTAAAGACTAAAACATTATTACAAATTATGAGTTTGAACTTTACACACAAAATAGCTCATAAACGCAGAATTTACTTGCATAGATAAAGATTTGTGTAGGTACGCAACATGCTCCATCCCTTTGGAAGCTTTGTCTATAAATTTTGAGTACCAAAGTGTAGCCCAACCACATGATGTCTTTTTCTTATGCCTCTTCAACCTTTGCTTGAATATGAACATTTGCACCAACTTGAATGGATATTGAGATTTCAGAATGTTATTCTTTGATGAACCAAATGAACTTATTCATTCTACGCCGTTGAAGATTCTCATCAGGATCACAAGGATCAAAGTCAAGAAATTAGGAATCACAAGATCATAAGATGTAAAAAGTTGGTTGTGGGGTTGAATAATATTCAATTTGAAACCTCTCGTTCATGAATTGCTCATGAGCACCTTCAATGATTTATGCTTCCTTTTCAACTAATACATTCTTCTCACTTGGAAATTCATTATAGGAAGGAAGAGGTTCATTGAAGAGAAGTTGAGATATCTTCCTTGTGCCTTCTAAATATTCTTCACATGGAGAGTCATCATAGAGAGGGGTAGATTCAACTTAGAAAATCCAAAAGTATTTATCTTCACATAGTTGGAACTTGGAAGATGCATGCATACCATTCTTCACAAGCCTCTTCTAGATTCACCTGTGTGTGCATTGATTTCCTTATTATATTTTCCTTTTGTATTGATTGCAATAATAAATCTATCACACCTTATTTAAATATGCCTTGCTCCTTTTTCTTGCACATTTTTTTCAAATGAGGGTTTGTTACAAAAAATAAAACATGACTTTCATTAAATATATCACTCTTTTTAATTACAATTATGAAGCTAATATTTTTGTATAAAAGTAAATATGAAACCCTTATTTGAACAACAAAAAAAAGACACTTGACTTTCTTACCTAAGTTGAAAGTTATAATGAATTCCCTCTTTCAGATATGATTTGGAGGTTGAAAATGAACCAAAAATTTCAGAGCTTGTAACTTTTTCACTATCCCATGAAATGTATTATAGGACCCCTCATTTTAAAGCATTCTGAATCATATTTTGTAACAAACAAATGACACCTCACTTGCACACCTCAATATAGAGTTATGGCTTGTTTAAGACAAGGTACTTGAATGGACATGTTTTTAGGCTATTCCAGAAGGGAAAGTTGAGGAGAATGTATCTCCCTTGATATTTCTTCAAAAAGTATGAGTGAATACCCATTAGAAGTTCCTCCAAGTCTAGTTTCTAGCAAAAGGAGAGAACTCCAATCTAACTTTCCAATAGAAATTTATGTCCTTTGTAATACAGAGAGTATTTTCTGCAACATAGTTTCAAAACTATATGTGGATACCTCACTCCTTGCAGTAATTATCAAATGAAAGATATTTGTATTCTCCTCCACAGTTAGACTTTAACATCTTCCACTTCTTCCCACTTTGTTTCCATGCTTTTGTTTTGAACTCCAAGAAATACTTGAAGGCTCTAGATATCTTCCATAGAAAGTAAACTCAAGCCTTTACTTTCAAAGCTTGTAACATTTTCACTGTTTGATGAAATTTATTATAGGTCCCCCATTTGAAACTTGAAAGCATTCTGAATCTTACTTTCTAACAAACAAAACAATAGCTAACTTGCGTACTTCAGAAGAAAGTCATGGCATGTTGAATACAAGGTACCTAAATGGACATACTTTCGTTCCAGAAGGGAAAATTGAGGAGACTGTATCTTGCTTGATATTTCTTCGAAAACTAGGAGTGAGTACTCATTTGAATTTCCTCCAAGTCTAGTTTCTAACAACAAGAGAGAACTCCAATATGACTCTCCAATAGAAAGTTGTTTCCTTTGCAATACAAAGAGCATTTTCTACCACGTGGATCTGAAACTATATGTGGATACCTTTCTCCTTGCAGTAATTCTTAAATGCCAAGAGATTTATATTCTCCTCTACTATTAGACTTTAACATCTCCCACTTCTTCTCACTTTGTTGCTCTACTTCTGCTTTGAACTCCAAGAAATACTTGAAGTCTTTAGGTTTCTTTTGCAGAAAGTAAACTCAAGCCTTTACTTCCAGAGATTGTAACTTCTGCTATGTCCATGAAATTTCTTATAGGATCCCTCATTTGAAAGAAATCTTAATCTTGCTTTCTAACCAACAAAACAACATTTTTCACTCCTACACTCCAATAGAATGTTATGGCCTGCTGAAGACAAGCTACCTGAATGGACATGTTTTTGGCCTATTCCGGAAGGGAAAATTGAGGAAACTGTATTTCCCTTGATATTGGTTTGTAAAATAGGGTGAGTATTCATTATAAGTGCCTTTGAGTCTAGTTTGAAGCGAACTTAGGAATTTTCCTGTAATATGCGCTGCAAACTAGGAATTTTCCTGTACATGCATATTTAGTCTAAATTTTCCTAGATTTCAACAATCAAGCATTGAATGGGTGTCTCAGCGGGTGAGATTCGAGGATATAAGACTCCTACACTTATCAATATGCTTAGGTGGAGGGGCATCAAGATTATGAGATTAAAAAAAATGAACTACCCCTGATGCATTCAGTCAGTTCTAATTTTTTTGGAGTCCATGGTAGCTTATCCTCAGATTTTTCAAAGTCTTTTCTCTACCTACCATTTAGCTTCCAATGTGTGTAGGATTCCTCTCTAGGAACTTTTCTTCCCACAAAATGCGTATTTTTTAACTGTTGTCTGATGATGAAACAGGCTGTAGAATTTGTCAATAGAGTACTCATAGAGTGTTGTATACTATTTTCTTCCTGTGGGTTTGCAGGGTCTATTCTCATGCTGGAAATTGTGCTTATGATGTTGTAGATCAATCATGAATCTATGTTGGCAAATCAATATCCAAGTGCCCTGAAATATGCACTAATTACATGTCAAAACTCAAGGTGAATAAGATTCATAAGAAAACTTCAAATACCACAACCTCCAATGGTAGATAGATAGATAGATAAAAGTAGGCTAGGATAGAAACTAATACATGACTAGGCCACACTTATTTCCATTATATGCAGGAGAGTGTTCTACTAGGAATGAAATTCAATCCCATCACAATGTGCTTGAAATCATCTATTGAACGAGGGCGTTGAAGTAACATGAAGGGCGTTGAACAAGAATATGGACATGTACGTAGTCCTGAATGTTCAGATGAAGTAGAAGATCTGGAAGTAGATCATGCAAATTTTATAAGGAGAATGAAAGAGTGAAAAATAAAATATTAGTATCTATAAATGACCAAAAAGGATCAACAATAAGTATAATATGACTGGAAATGATATTATTACATGCAAATCTATAAGGCATTGTTAAGGTTAGCAATCCAGCATCTGAGGAAGAGAAAATTCAAATATTGTACTTATGCCAACATGGTATTGGTTCACTTGTGAGGTTGATGGTTGATGGAATATTAAGCTGTCCACCAAGAACCCATTCTTGATGTGGTCTGTCTTACCTGAATCAGGCTGAATGACATGATTTCAAAGGGACAAGGCCAGGTGGAAGTCCCGTGTGATTTTGTGGAAAGAGATACCTCTAAAACATGACATCTAAGCTGAAGAATGTTTTTTTTATACAGTCCGGTCTCTTGGGCATGTTTCTTGAAGCATTTCCAAAAAAGATATTGTACATAAGTTGAAGGTTTGGCAAAAAAGATACTAAGTGATAAACATAAATTGAAAAGTTGGTTGAGTTTGTCAAAAGTGGCATAGATATTGTGGTTGACTTAAGTCTCCTCCCCATCACCAACTAGTTTAAAGTCACCCTGTGGCTTACCAAATATTGTTTGTGGAGTCATCATCAAAAGCGTATGCTCCTAGGTGAATGGATGGTAAATACTTTCAAGATGACACCTCTTCTACTAAGGATAACATTCTTCTTTAGTTGGTGAAGAAACTGGCTTCAAGGCCATGTTTTGATGAGTACATGATGATATTGTATGTTAGTGACATGATAACATCTTATGTTATTTGTACTATGAGAATTTCATGTAAATCATTAGTCATCATATATAATCTTCTGGTATTTATGTTAGGGACATATTAGTGGTTAACCTATAAATGTTGTTAAGTCTTCTGTGTAGTTTGTTGGTAATTCATTTTAATTGTGCAAGAGGCTCACCATAAGTATTGGCCTCCAATGTTAACATCCATCGTGAGAATATCAATATAAGTCTTCTATTCTCTCTCCTATTTTCTCAAGTATAATCATAATGCATATAATGTGAAAAGCCTTGGGTTTCTCATCTCGCCTACTTGAATCCATATCAATTTTTGGAATCGAGGTGTGAAGATTAGGCCTCATTTAATGTTGGATTGTCAACATACCACAATAGTGAATTCTTACCATCTTTATCCCAGATCTGTTTTTTTTTCCCAATGCCCTATATCTTCACCTAGGTTCTGCACAACCATATCATTCTCCAACAATTATTATGGGCACGACAAGCTCTAAAGAAACATCTAAAACTTGCACACATATTACAAACTTACTTTTGGAAAAGAGAAGTTTGTAAAACATTGAGACAATATTAGAACTTGGTCTTAGTCATTCTCAGTATTTGGTGAAAGAGAAGAACAAGGAAAAATAAAAGAAGAAAACCTATATTTGTTATGTGCCTTACGCAGCAAAAAAAATGAAACCATGAGCAGAGGAAAATAAATTTGTTAAGAAGAAAATTTGTACAAAACCTACCTCGCATGAACAATGGTTTATGCACTACAATCGCATCTACCTCACAATTTTGGAGTGCATAATAACTAGCAAACTGATTGAGAAGACGATTGTGTCTCAGTTGTTTTCATCAAAAGGAGAGGAAAATTGCAGTAGTTTTCCATTCCATGCACATTAGAGGAAGACAAGTAACACATAAAGCAATCAGAATTGAGTAGAAGGCCACGATGTTTTAACTTTGCAAGTTGTAAATTGATTTCTCCAAATATTTTATTTTCTACAGTCATTCCTTAGTTTAATTGTAATTAACAATGTTCTCAAGGCATGCCAACCCCCCTATTATTCCCAATACACAACTTCTAATGCATATCTACTAGCTTTGGTAATAGATCCATATTAACCAATTTGACACTTGTAGGTGCCAAGGATGCTCCATTTATTCACTACACACATTTTTAGCTATATTATATTTAAAAAGAAATAAATAGATCTAAATTAAAATAACTAGAATTGATGGCTATATAAAATTATATGCTGAAAGGAGCAATCACACCTGATCTAATGAATTGGTCGACAATATAGTTGGAATGGTTGGCCCCATGTGTTTCTCTTCCACTGTATGGCTCTCTGTTAGTCTTGAGCTTCACTCAATTGACGAAGAAAGATCTTAAAGTACCTGCCAAAATCATTCAACGTCCATAAATATCTAAAACAACAATACAAGTAATATTTGTAGCGCATTATTTACTCTAATATGCATTTTTATGAGAGTGTCAGAACATACCTGAATGAGCTCCTCTTGGTTTCAAGAATAATTTATTGGAGCCACACGTCTAATATTTGATCAAACTGCCTCCCTTGATTTGAAGTAGCAGCAAC
>JASDQU010316763.1:0-13317 GCA_032191745.1 Picea mariana | reverse complement strand
CCTAAAGTGAGGAGGGTGGCCACCAAGGTGACAACAAATGGTGTCCACAAGTTGCCTTTGTGTTTGTATTTGATGATTGGACTTATCTTTTGAAGTGCAGATTTTAGAGGTGACAAATTGACGCCATCATTAGGGATAAAGTCTCTTTCCCAAATTCAGTGGACATGGCTACAATGATGTGTTGAGAGATTCGTTATTGAAGATCTAATCTATCATCTAGCGACTACATTGGTATGAAAAAGGTATGAATGTAATATGGCAAATTTCATATCAGCTTTTCAGTATGAAGAAAGATGACTTTCATGGCTAGGTTGTATCCTTCTTTGGATTGTTTGTGTTGTGGGTTTCCCTCATGCATGCCCTAACTCAAAGGATGGACTTCCATAGTATAATGGAGACATTGGCACCTCCATGGAGTGGCATATTCTTGCATTTTATAGGTATTTTAGCTTGGAGGATGTCTTACATGGATGATGTTGCCATGCGCCTCTTTGTGCATACATTTGAAGGAAGGGTGAAAGCATGGTTTGATGATCTACTTGAGAGGAGCATTTCCACTTGGGACAAACTTGAAACGGTTTTTAGAAAGAGGCTGGATGAACAATAAATAAATGAAGTAAAAAATGGAACCATGTCTTTTAATGAAGATCTTGAATTAGTTGATGAACCACATGATGGTCATGTTTTGATTGATGTTTGCTATGAAAAGAATGAAATAAAAGATCTAGTGTTTGAGTTTCATAGTAAGCCCAGATAAGTGTTTGTTATCGCACAATCTATACTTGCCCAAAGCCTGAAGGCAAGTAGGCTTAGATTGACGTAACACAGAGGTAGTCCTATCACTGTCACCCCAATAGGGTACCTCTTTCTCTTTAGGAGGAGGAAAACCTCACTCCAAGGGAAACGTCTCAGGACCTAGTTGGTTGATGAAGGGCAGAAAGACACGGTGAAAAGCCACCCCTCTCTAGGTCACTCAACAGAAGAAGTCACTTGGATAAAATTTAAAAGGACAAGGGAAAGTGAAAATGGGTCTATACCTGCCCTTTACCAATGAAACATCAAACGTTAGTAGCAACAATAATATTAATGATTATAATCAATGACTTCTTAGACAAATTGTATATGCTGCTAGAACAAGTTATATACAATAAAGATGAGATTATAGCAGCAACAATGTATCTTGAAAATTGCAGGTTATGATGACAAGGAAAAGACACAAAAGGTCTTGCAAACTTGATAATACTTTGTCACTTGCAATTTCAAGATTTAAAGCAAGTCAGTAAGTGACTTAAATAAGTTGTCCAAACATTTATAACAACATTTATTAATGATGATGACAGCAATGGAAACCACTTCAGAAAAGTACTATAATAAAACAATAAGACACTACTTCAATATCCAATGATTATAGTTTGCTTGGTACAAATGCTTAGTGGTTTTATGGATGATTTTAGGGCTATCAGGGGCTACAACAGTGGCTGTAACAACAGTTATGACAGCGGCAACAGGTTCAAAATTTGCACTTTAGAAAGGCAATTAAACACACTTTAACACTTATTGATAGTACCTTGCCTTATACAAATTTTGGGATGACTTAGATGGTTAGTATGCTGATATAAGCTGCAAAATGATAGTTGTAGCAGTGATTATGACAGCAGCAACTTGGTTGTTAATATTTCTAGGTTAGGTTAGCAAATTAGTTAGGGTTAGTAGAGTATCAAGTAGGGAATTAAGCTTGAAAGTTGATGATCCTTATCAAAGGTCAAAGGAGCATGACTAGTGCCTTTCTAGGGTAATGGAGTCAAAGATGGCGACTTCTTCTAAGGCTGCTAATTAATGATAATACACAAAAGTCTAAGAGGGAAAAGTCTAGGAGGAGTAGTAACTTAAGTCCTCCTGGATTTTGACCTCAAGAAACAAAGTGCCAGGGTGTAGGCACTTCTAGGCCCTAGCGCCTTGCTCTACTTAGCCTTTTTATGGAGTAAAACTTGTGCAACAATAACCAAATACAAACCTCTAAAGTGCTAGCACTTTAGGGCTCTAGGGTTTCACTAGTTACTAGATCAATTTAGTGAAAGCTTGGCAAATAAAAAGTAAGAAAGTAGCAACTTAAGTTTCTTACTTCAAGCATTAAATACACCATGCAATTTCATAATCTTGTATGAGCAAATAAAACCATACAATAAACCATTCAATAGATGAAAAAATGCAGATTCTACTTACTTGCACCAAGAATAATCATGAATATACCATGCCAGATCACCATAAAACTCCAAAAATTGATCCAAGTTGCAAAGCTAAGCCTTAAAGAACGGTGACGCCTCACTATTTCAGCCAATAACCCTAATAGGGCGCAAACTTCAGACCTCCTTGTCTCCAAGGACAAGTTATGATCAAAATGAATGTCACTTTATGTTTATTTATACCAAAATTTGACCTTTAATTATTTTAGGTCAAAATATCAGGGCCGACCTGGTCAGTTTCTTACAAAATTAAATTTTGGACAAAATAAAATAAATTTGCATGTAAAGACCCTCCTAGGGGTGACGTTGGACCTCTGTCATGGAACGTTGGGCTCAAGGAGTGAAACATTGGGCCTCCAAAGGCCAAAACCCTGTCGAAACGTGCCAATAACCTCAGGATTACCCCCAAGGTGACAATCACTGCATGTAGAAACGTCCAGGGTTGTATGGGCGACGTCCAAGGCCTCCAAAAGCCATTGTTCAAGTGGGAAAGGCACAACCGCCTGGGTCTAGGTCCACCAAAGTGCCTCCAAAGGCAATGTCCTTCTTCTTCTTGGCAGAATCCCTTCATCTTCATCCTGCCCCCTTGTTGGGGTCTCAATATCCATCAAATGGGCTTTGAGCCCTCATGAAGGTTCAAGTTAGCCATCTCTCCATGTACCTGATCACCGAGCAAGGTCCTGCAAAGACAAGTACGCCCTCCAGGGGTCCATAAGTCACATGCATCATAATACTTAAATCACATCTAATAATTAAAACGCCCAAACATGTACATTAAACCCCCTTAAACCCAAACAAATGCTCAAAATGTTATGCAATTTAACTAGTCTAGGGTTTGGAATGGTCTCAGGGTGTCCTATTGGGCCAATCTCCCTTAAGTCAAGGTCGTTTCCCTAGTGGAGCTTGATCCAAATCATGCAAACATATGAGGTGGTGAGGGGAAAAACTTTGGGCATGGGGTGCATGTGATAGAAGGGAAATGTAACACTCACCTATGGGTGCCTTTGTTGAGGGTGAGCGACACCTTGTCATGGATGCAAATGTTTCCAAGCCCACTGATTGCCATTTATTTTTATCTTTGCTTTCTTCCTTTAGCTTTATTTCTTCATGATGCAAGGAAAGAGTTGATGGACACCGCCCTGGCTTGGTGACCAGCTAGTGGCAGTGTCACCCACAAACATTTCAYAGAAATGAGAAGGTTGGCTCGTGATGAGACCCCCTTTCTCTTGGCCATGCAACCAAGAGACACTACCCTGGCTTGGTGACCAGTTGGGTGGTAGTGTCATACAACTACATGTTTATGGTCATGATAGGTCGGCTCATGATGAGATMTCCTATCCACCAACAAATRCCTTAAGTGTTTTATTCATATGTGTGTCCCATTTTCTTGTTGAGAAGCRTTTCAGTGCTTTCTCGGGGATCCCTGGGCAAAGCATCTYGAARGTTTAAATCYGGCTCTTAACTTTTGTCAACTACATTGCTTTAGCCCCTTCTTCCCATGAGGTAGGGTACAACCTTTTCCAAGTGGAGCCTTCCCCAATGCCCAAAAATGTGGATAGATGGAGGGGATAAAGATGGAAAATGATAATTATGGAGGGAACAGGCGATGAGTCTTCAGAGATCCACTAGGTAACAACCTATCCTAAAAGGAAACCAACTTACTAGAGCACCATGTGACCCTCCCAGGTTCGAACAAGGCAAAGAACATAAAGTCAAACAAACGTTATGAAATCTAGAAAGATTCAATGCAACATGTTTAAATGTTTTAAAAATCGAAGCGATACATACCATGATACCCAGACTTATTACCTCTTGGAGCAAGACTCATTGCCATTTCAGGACCAAGCCGGTGTGATGAATATTGTTGCTGGTGATATGTGGACTGCACTGAAGAAAAGAGGGGCCCTTCGGGGCCATGCTTAAGTCGTCTGGCTCTCGGCCCTCCATGTCTAGGACATGTGGGCCTCGAGACATGATCTCCTTCGTTATCCCTAGGCTAGGGGATAACAGCGTTATTGGCTAAAGTAAAGGACAAAGTTGAAGATTTGAATGCCCTTTTTAACTCCCTAGAAGGAGAAGAGCATGTTGCAAATCCAAAGAATGAAGAGCTTGAAGACCTTATTGTACCATCTCATGAAGAAGACCTTAATGATGAGATTTGTGAAGTTTCTATTGAGGATGATGTACTCCCTCTTGTTCCCGAAGAAGCATCTTGTAATGCTAGTACATACCTGCATGAGACAGACATTTCAACAGCCACAACATTTTCCATCCTTGAAAAGGGCTTGGTAAGTCAATGTGATGTTCCTTTTCAAATTCTAAATGTAACGAAGAATCTTTTCATGATTTGAAGAGGATACATCTTGAGGAAAAACCCTTGGAAGATGAAGATTTTTTAGGTGTCCCCATTCTCTCATGTGATGAAAAACGAGGTGAACAAAAGCATGATAACATTAGCAAAAAAAATTTGGTTGGGAAACATAGATGGGATATGGATTGCTGGTTTTTTCATGGAGATCCCATCTATGACACAAATAATGAGATTTTGATGGCAAGGGGTGCAGACCTACACCTTCCATTTCCAATCAGCTTGGAAGACAACTTCATGAGGTATGGGAAGAACTATTTGTATTTTGTTTCTCTTGATTTGGGACAGCTAAAGGATGTTGAGGTAGATGGCGCACTTTCTATTGTTGTTGCTCAATATCCTTTTCATTTTAGTAGGAAGAGAGATTTATTATTTTATAAGAAATGCTATCACAAGATGACAGTTCGTAAAGAAATTTTCCAGCCAATTGCATCTTCAGCTTGTAGCCTTTTATGCACAAAAATCCATTAGAGGTATGCATTTTGAGGAATACTACATACTTGAGACAGCAGCATGACAATTTGTGATATGTGGCAGCAAGTTTCAACCACCCAGAAGGGGGGAGCAAACCCTAGGGTATGATCAGATTTGTTTTTTCAGATCTGATTTTAACTGGCCTATGACATATGGTGGTTTGATGTATGGCAGCAAAAGAGAGCAGAAAATTTCTTGCAGATTTATGTTGGAGCCGCCTTCTAATCTTCTGTTGTTTAAGGCTATGATGGATGATCTTTATGGCAGCAAGGTAGGAAGGTCATTCAAACATAAAAATCAGCCTTTGGAGAGCTCTTTTGCAGTGATGGTTCATGGCTTGGCAATGGGTTGTCCTATTCATATCTTAGATATTGTTTTTTATCAGCCTTATCCAGCAGTCAATAGACCTTGCATGCAGTGGTACAAATCAACCTTGGTATGAGCAGTCATCCTCATTCTTCATCAGCAGATATCCAGAATTCCAACATACACATGGGGGCAGCTCACGGTTTCCTTGTTTTGATCTATTACCAAACACAAGGGGAGATTTTTTATGATATATGAGCTGATAGCATGGCTACATTAGCTCTTTGATTACATTTAGCATAGTATCTTCCTGTTGTTAGAGTAGGGTAGGAAGAATAAGCTCGATGTTTACGACCATTAGGTTTCATTCATGCTATGTCTCCTTTGGCATCTTGGCTCATGCCTTATTTGTAGAGCCTCTTGAAAGTGAGTAGTTAGCCATGAACACTGTCAAGTATTTTGTAATAAATTTGAATTGGATTTTGTACTGGGGGCGACAAGGATGTGAACGTTTGGATCTATCACATCACCTATTCCAGCCCTTTTATTTTCTTTACAGGTACATTATGCACAACAACATCCCTTAGATATTCTAGGTTCCTCTTGCACCCTACAAGAATGTGTAGTACCAATGTGGAGCTAGTTGTTACCACCTGAAAATGCATGGTTCATTTTGCATTTTCCCCAATAGTTCAGTGATGTAGGTTGAATTGATGTGCAAGGCTGCCATTCTAAATTTGCAGGCATATTCTTATTTTGGAGATATTTCACCCATTTTGGGKGCTATTTTTGGCTAAGAGAGAAGGTATGGTTGTGAYCCAATGATCATCTCATGCCTTTTATGTAATCAGATTTGTTAATGAAGAAATTGTTGGCTATTCATTCATATTTGAAGGCTGTCTTGTTGTTCTCTTTTGCATYGATAGTTGCACGGTACACTAGTTGATGTTTATTGGAAGTGAAGTTGTACCTTTATGAGCATTTCATTCAATTTGCATATTAATTTGATTGACGTAATTGGTGGGGTTTATTGCCCGTTGCCTTGCTATTTTCTCCATTCCATTCAAAGCTTATTTGTCATCTTGTTGCCTCAACTCCATAGCCCAAAGGATATGGCACTTGTCCTCTTCGATTCCACCAATTTTACAATGCAGAGCTCTAAAAACAATCAACTTCACTAATCTGATTCTCAGATCTACATTCATGGACAGGTTAGCGTTATCTAAGGAATTTTCCCCTTGAGCCAGAGGACAGACAGCCTAAAGTGAGGACGATGAACTGAGGTGACAGCGGGTGGTGTCCTCAAGTTGCCTTAGGGTTTGTACTTGATTATTAGACTTAGCTTTTGAAACACAGATTTTAGAGGTAACATTTCTAATGCTTCTGTATCTCATTATTTTTTCTTTTACTGCCTCGTTTTCTAGTCTCCTGGTAAAAAAATTATACCCTCTGCACTCATTCTATACATTTAGAATCCCAACCATTGAGGTTCTTATTCATATAATCTTTCGTCCACTGTCCCTTAAGTATTCATTAAATTCTTGTTCATGTTTTTAGTGTTCGCAAGAAGGTCTCAGATCTAAAGGATATATCATCCTCTATCCCAAAAGAAGAATGAATAGGAATTCTAGCATTATTGAAAGATGGTCCAACATCTTACCATTTTCTTAAGAGCACTATGAATTAGATCTCTATCATTAGCAATCGATGAATAAATGGCATACTTCCACGTAGTAACAAAAATCAGTAGTTTTTCTTGTTGGGGCCATTTTCCCCCCCTTTTTTGCTGACGGTACAAAAACATTGAAACCCCCAAGTAAGACAATGGTTCCATTGACCAAACCAGACTTCAAGCTATGGTAAAAAAGAGAGGATTTTTTTCTTAACCCCGACCCTAAACTTTAAGTTATGTATTTTTGCTACATTGTCTCCTCCACCATGCTATATTGTGGCTCTGCAATTTGGCTACATCTCCACGATGACTCTGCACATGCAAAGTTTAGCTTCTTCCTCTAGGGTCCAACATTGATATATTTTCTTCATTAGGTGATAATTCCTCGTATCTCCATGGCCGATGTTTATTGATTTCACTGAATTGAGCAGTGCTCTCATGAAATTAATATAAATATTTATATTTTTTAAATTATGCAATTTACCATTCATTTTCCATATCTATTGTATTTGTTCAGTCAACCAGAGTTTTTTTATATTTGAGGTCCACCACATTGCAAGTACTATACAAATGTTGTGACTATGCCTACAAAAACGCTTCTGCAGATAAGCATCTCAAAATAATTCCCTCAATTGACAGAACTGCTTTACTGGCCTCCTTATCTGCTTTGTAAACAGGATAAGTTTACTTGAATATAAATGACGTCCAACATGCTCTGAACAGTTTGAACTTATATCTCTATTCTTGTTACCTTTTTGTTTTCCTATTCTTTCAACAGACTCCATAAAACAGAGGTAACCCCCAAAAATGTTGTAAGTTGAATTAATAATTGTGACTCGTGGGATAACAAGTCTCCAATTTGATTTCTTTTCCTATTTTCAAATACTTTAGAGATGTTGATTATAGCCCAGACTGGACAAACTTCGTCCCTTGCCAAGTCCTACATCTACGTAATTCCCAAGCACATTCCTATTAGATGTTACATTGCCTGTCTTCTTTTCATTTTATAGGACTGTAACTCATGTTAATCCTTCTCCATCCTGCACTATCACATATATGGAGAACAAACCAGAAATCAATTGGAGAAAATAGTCCAAGAAGTCAAACTAGTAAATGTTGCAAATCTGAAACACTTATGCACAAATAATAAATGGGTTGGCAAAATGGAATATAAAAGATAAAAATATGTCCAATAAATTAAGACACTTACAGACCTGAAACCCACTAAATTGTAAAGAGCAATAGCAAATAGAGACAATGATGCAGACATGAAGAGAGCACTTGAAGATTAATTATGAAGACAAATTGAGCAAATAAAAGCAACAATCAAATAGCATGATGTTCATATGATATATTTTTTTTAGTTGCAAACTGTTAATAAAGTTACCTAGATCATATTCTTGATGTAACTTCAACCAAAATGCCTACACTATCCTGCCCCAAAGAGAAATCAAAAGATCTAACTGGTTTCATTCCACTACATTGACGACATTTTTATGTCATACTAGAACCTATTCAACAAGCATTTTGTTTAAGTAAACTGCTACTATATTTGGCAATGCTATTTTATTGCACAAATATGAGATAACTACATAAAAAGCTTCACTAAACAGACAAAAAACATTAAAGGGCCACTTTGCACAGACTGATGTCTCATATTAAGTTCCAATATATTAGCTAGAGCAGATTAAATTAAAGCAACAGCCAATAAGCTTGTTAAATTCCCTCGGGGGAAATTCTAGAAGAGGACTGAAATCTGCAGGATTAGTCAAACTCACTGGAGTTGGAACTTAATTAACAGAATACAGTGCTCCTTAAACAAATAAGTTGGATTYGTCTCAAGAAAAGAAAACATTCCAGACCTTCCAAGCCTTCAAGAGGCAGTAACGTCCYCAGTTGGGCTTCCAACTTTACTGTAGAAGATGGAACAAAGCACACAGGTTCACACTGAGAATTATAGCAGATRCAGGGCATGACAAATGGTCATTTTTCTCCAATAAGTAACAAACTAGTTTCACAATTTTTCAATGRAAGACAAAYAAGTTAATCATCCTGAAAAATAAATCCAATGAAAGTCAAATATGATAATCATCCTGAGAGAACAAGAAACCATGGAAAACAAAGCTCCTAAGCTGAGGATGGGCCTTATTGATGTCAGTCATTTGCAATCTACAATTCATGTCAGGGACTATTCATGATGGCTCCAAGAAGGCCAAACTCTGATTTGCTTTTA
Source organism: Picea mariana (assembly GCA_032191745.1). NCBI lineage: Eukaryota > Viridiplantae > Streptophyta > Pinopsida > Pinales > Pinaceae > Picea > Picea mariana. The sequence goes on along the minus strand of JASDQU010316763.1, from coordinate 4,021 downwards.
ATTTGAGATGACAAAGCTTAGGGCTCAAACGTAACTCCATGCTAATTAGGTACCCACAGTCTCACCATGGCTTAGGAACTCCGCACCAGTCGCCTTTGAATTTTTGATCTTCATGGTCTATCTTTTTACAATTTTTCTCACAGCAATCCTAGTGACCTAGGGTTCTCTCCATGTCATCCTCCCAAAAAGATCCAACAAAAGCACCCGATGTAGTGCATAGATTTTGTACCCTTGCACTCAAAGCCCAAAGATGACCATCACTCACAACACCTTAGGATGGATTAGTGGCATTGATATGCCCCCTTGTTTAGCCCCTTGCCTATGTCTAGAAGTATGAATATGTTTTCTCCATTTGAGATCTAGTGCTTAGGCAAGGCCCCATTTGTTGCTTTCCTAGGTAATTCTTTGCTCTTCTTTTACTCCTTGTTGGATTTCTTGGTTGAACACTCTCTCTTTCCCTTGGATCAACCTCTGCATTCATGCTTGATTTGGTCTACTTGGTTTAGCTAGAGATGCCTTTTTGAGAATCTCGATGCCACAATTGTTTTGGGTGCACACAATGGTTAACACAATCAAAATCAATCTTCCCCTTTCCTTCTCTCTCTCGCACGTGTGCAATCCCTGGGTCATATAGGTAGATCTGTGCTTGCCTCCTGTAGATTGGCAAATCAGATGGACTGTTTCCAACAAAAAACCCACGAATCTACTCAAGACCAACAGATTCTAGAGTTTGACCCACAAATGAGTAGTTGGGAGTTCCATCTTTTCCTGAACGACAATTTGTTGTTCCTTGTACGCCGTTGTGGGTTTACTTTGCCTACACATAGCCCTCATTTTTACTTTGTTTAGGTTCTACTTTTGCTTTTAAAATCTTACTAAAGCTCTCCTGGATTTTTGCTAGCATTGGATCTCACCTAAACTACTTGGATTTACAGCCTCAATCAACTCCCTCTTAGCAGGGACTTACCCTCATGGTCGTGGCCTTCCCCTTGGTCGGGTTCTTCCCATTCTTCATCTTAATTGAGTTTGCATCGTGTTTTTTCCCTTATTGGTATTTCTTGGATCCTTTCAACCCCCCTTTCGCAATGGAATATATATATATATATATATATATATATATATATATATATATATATATATTGTGTCATATTGAAGACATGTATTTTCAAGAACAAGGTGAGGAGATTGTTGTGGCGAAGAGCTTGGTGGGAGTACAACCTCTTTGTTGGCTCTTCAAGGGTTGCAACATCTCCTACATTGAAGTGTGCTCTTTCTTCTTTTCTCCTTTCTCTTGTGGTATTTCATTTATTTATAGTTCTATTAGCCAGTTTTCCTTTCTTTTACACATTGGAAACCTTACTCATCAAGAAACCCAAAGACTTAAACAAAGTACTTCGTAAAACCAATCAAATCCCTAGGAGAACATGAATTCACAATTTAATATTAACCTAGTCACCTTCCCTCCCTCAAGCATTCCACCACTAGCTCTCGATTGTTGTCAAGAACTGGGTGGTGAATCCACTCCCTCCCTCCTTCGCTTCCTTGCCGATGGCGGAGCATCACCAATGTCGTAGTGTAGTGATCCACTTTAACCATTGCACTACACTTTGGTAACTCCACTAAGGAGTTGGCATTAACCCTTGTTCAAGCAAAGGGTATCCTTTTTCTTGTTTTAGTACCTTGTTATCTTGGGTTAAGGAGAACTTTTGTGATAGGACATTCCACCTAGCTACTAGTCAAGTCTTCCCCGAGGAAGGCTCTAATGCAATCCCCTCACCGAAATGTATACATTGAACATGGTTCAAAATATGCACCCAAGTTTTCCATCCATGGGATTCCTATTCAACCCCCTAGCCAAGGATTCCCTTCAATGATGCCATCTCACCCTATAAGCATAGGACTCGCTCATTTCTATGAGCCAAGAGTATCTTGGAGGTTTTCTAGCGCTTCCTTCCAACTTGACACATACCATTAGTATGGCCCAAGTTTGTCATACATTCATGTCCCTTCACTCTAATCAAGTGGACATGCAAGTTGCAACTTCCAACCCCTCTGTCCAAGTGTGCATGCAACAAGACCCGCCATGTCGAACATGTGACCAACTCATGTTCCATGTGGAGACTTATTTCCAAGACCTAAGACAAGAGCTTTGAAACCTCAGGACCCTCCTAGGAGATCCTCTTCATCTCCCTCTGATTGTGAACTCTCAAGCTTGTAACAATGAGCCCGTGTCCACACCTTATGTGCCTCCTTCTTGAAGAGGAGGAGGATCAAGTGGGTACTTTCCTTCTCTAAGGCTTGGCCTCACCTCCAAGGTGGTTCCCTTGACAAGTTATCATACAACTTTTGACACATGTGACCGACCCTGTTAAGAACCAAATATCAAAATAGCATAAAAACCTCAGAATAAGTACTCAACGCCTTGACAAAGAGATAATTTCAGATAATAAGCCACTTCGAAGGGGCAACCTCCTTAAACACCACATAAATTTACAAATACAAGATGATTCCAAATGAAAAGGTCTCCTTGGTATATATAGGAGACTAGGAGGTACAATTACAACTAATGGACCCAAGCCGACATAAATAAAATAACAATACTAATGTAATATGCCCCAATTAAGGAGTAATGTGCCACTATTTAGGGCTTAACATGCCCCTCCCCTTCAGACAAGTGTTGTCCACAACGCTTGAGTAATTCTGGATGCTTCTGTATAAAAGACTCATTTTCCCAAGTGGAATCCTCAGCGGGTAGTTTCTTTGACTTAATGAGATACTCTGAAATGGATCTATTCCTCAGCTAGTGAAGTCTTGTGTCATTGATAGCTTCAGGCTCCAATATGATTTTTCCTTCCTCGTCAATTTCTGGCAATAAAGTTTGAACTGGGATCTTGTCACCTATAACCCTCTTCAAGCATGAAACATGGAAAACTGAGTGTACTCGCAAAGATGCAAGCAACTCCAATTTGTATGCCATAGTACCAATCTTTTGCAACACCTTATAAGGGCCATAGTACTTTGGTGATAATTTATTATCCTTCTTAGCTTGCTCGAGGGACATCAGTTTGTATGGTTGTAGTCTTAAAAATACCCAATCCCCTACTTCAAAACTTCTTTCACTACAATGTTGATCTGCTTGTTGTTTCATGCAATTATGTGCCATGGTCAGGTTGTCCTTTGAGAGTTGGAGAACTTGTTGTTGATGCTCGATGTGATCTTCCACTGCTTGAACCTTAGATTTTTCTTTTAGAGAAGAAGTTATGGATGGTGGGAGATATCCATAGAGCTCCATAAATGGTGTCATTTTTGTTGCAGTATGAAAGGAAGTGTTATACCACCATTCTGCCAAGGGTAACCACTTGAACCATTGTGTTTGTTTATCAGAGACAAAGCAATGAAGGTAGCCTTCCAGACATTTTTTCACTATCTCAGTTTGTCCATAAGATTGAGGATGATAAGATGAGCTATGAACCAATTGAGTACCCAAACAAGAAAATAATTCTGGCCAAAAATGTCTAGTGAAGATGGGATCTTTGTCGCTTACAATAATCTTTGGGCTTCCATGTAGCTTTTGAACTGTCTCCATGACTGCGGTGGCAACTGTACTGGCTTTAAAAGGATGAGAGAGTGCACAAAAGTGTACGTACTTGGTCAGTCTATCAACAATCACCATGATGACACTCTTTCCTTCAAACTTCGGTAACTCTGTGATGAAATCCATGAAAACCTCCTCCCAACGCTGACTTGGGATGGCTAATGGTTGTAAAAGACCTAGGGTCTTAATTGTTTCCACCTTATTTTGTTGGCAAACCAAACATTCTGCCACAAACCTTTTAACATCAGTTTTAAGGCCATCCCAAAAAAATTCCTTCTTGACCCTGTGGTAGGTTTTCAAAAATCCTGAGTGCCCTCCTACCAAAGAGATGTGCAATTCCAAGAGTACCTTTTGTTTGAATTGGGAGTTCTTACATAAATATAAGCGATCTTTGTACCATAGTGAATTATTTTTCGATGTAAATGT
>JASDQU010316762.1:0-13317 GCA_032191745.1 Picea mariana | reverse complement strand
AAATAATGAGTCATATTTACATCAAACACTATTGGGTCCATTACCCAAACCTTTGTGCTATGGGTCTTTCTTCAAGGGTTGACATCAATGACAACCAACCTTAATCAACAGATTATAGGCATGTTGTACATACTGCAACTATTCATCCCACAAATTAGGATGTTTACTGCAATTCCATCGAAGCAAATGCACCATTATCTTGTTCACCACCATTGTCTATCAATTTGTCTACGGATGAAAAACAATTCTCTTCTTTAACTTAGTGTCCATCTAATCCAGGTGGATATTGGTGGCCACCCACCTGTCCCAACTTGCTCCTTTTAACAGTTTTAGTTCAGCACGTTCTTCTGTAATTCTTTGTAATTATGGGTTCTACACTTTCGGGGCTTTCAGAATCCCTACACAACTTCCAGATGGATATTGGTGGCCGCTCACCTAATCCAGCTAGCTTATTTTGGAATCTTTCATGTCAATACATCTTTTTGTACTTCTAGGGCCGTTTTGGGGCCCTAAATAGTGTTTTTTTGGCTTTCCACGGTCAAAAAGTAGATGAAGTCAGATTTTGATAACATAATGTGTATTTCTCGAAAATACCTTTCCAACAGGCTATCACAGGCCTAAAATGGAGGTCATATGCAAAATTTACGACCCCGAGAAGTTGAGGTACCAACTTACCCATCGGGGCCCACATAACCTTTAGTGTTTCATCTCCTAGGGTTAGGTTTTTGGATGTCTAGGGTTTTGGAATTCATGAATAATGTTAAGAAGGCCTCTTGAGCTTCATTATAATCATTCTGCTCTGATGGATGCGCATAGCAGCCACATCTCTTCTCAGAGATAGCTACCACCATTTGAGCAAGTTGTTTTCAGTTCTGTAGTTTTAAAGTTTCAACCTATTTTATTTATTCAATAGAAGTTATTATTCACTGGATATTTGTTGTTGTTCTATGTATCTATGTAGTATTGTATCCAGTTTGTTATTCATTTCGTTTCTCTCATAAATCTGGATCAGTGGTATCATAGCAGTCTACTCTTCATTTATTTTTCTTCGTGCATGTTCCCGACAAGATCTGAGTACAAGAACTTGGGACTCGAACCAGTCAAGCCTTTGCAAGATAAGTCACGTCAAGCCTAACAAAAACCCATGGGGGATGAAAACAAAGATGATGGAGCAAGAGATCCTTTTAAAATGTTGCTCGAGGAAGCCCTTGCGCAACAAAAGAACAAAATGATAGACAACTTTGCAAAGATCCTTCGGAGGCTACCCACACGAGATGCATCTTCATCAAGCAGTCATGCAACCCCCTTCAAGGTACAAGTAAATTTTGACATTCCATTATTTGAAGTACTGATGTTGTATATAAATGGTTGAATCTACTCAAAAGGTATTTTTCGGTCCACAATTTTTTCGATAGGGAAAAGATTACTTTTTCACTCCTCAAGGTTGTCCCCCATGTTAAGGACTGGTGGAATACTTACTCTCAACAAAGGGCCATAGAGGAATCTGCAATATTTGTGGTCACCCCCACATGGGATTCCTTCAGGGATTCCATTAAAGAACATTACTACCCTATTGAAAGCTATGAGGACCAGTACACAAATGGACCACCCTGTGTCAAGAAAGGGACCAGACAATACCAAATTTAACCAATATTTTCCATACCCTACACACTAAATTGGGTATCAAAGACTCTGAATGACAACTGGTGCTCAAATATCACGGTTTTCTACATAGATACATTCAAACAGAAATGGAGTTTCTAGGCATCGCATCATTGGGTATGAATTATAGATATGTTGTCAAGATCGAGAAAAAATTTAAGCAAAAGAGGCGAGAATTTAGATCTGCAAACTCCTCACAGCCAAAGCAGGGAAAAGGCGGTCCCAACCCACAAAACAAGGAACGGAGAAAATATGGCCACTCTAAGGACAACCAGTCCAAGCTGTAACAGAATAAGGGTAATGATAAGTTGAAGAAGGACACTGGAAAGTTGTGTGAATACCATAAAATCCCTTGGCACAACACAGAAGAATGTTGCTCCAAGTAGTCACTGGTGGTTGAGCTAAAAGCTTCCGAGTCAAAGGCAGATTCTGAATTCGAATCAAATCCAGAAGGAGGGAAGTGGATTATCAATGCCAAACCCAACACCACTGTCACTACCACCAAATTCCATCCAAGTGAACCAGAAGAACCAGAGGAAGGGGAACACCTCTTTCATTCATAGATGTGGGTAAAGGGGGCTCCGCTTCATTTCATTGTCAATAGCAACATTCAGAAGAACCTAATTTCAACAGAGGTCATCAAGTGGTTAGACTTGTCGATGAAACTACACTTGCATCCCTACACCATCAGTTGGTTTCACCAAGGAAGAGATCTCCACGTCAACCAACAGTGTTGTCTTCCCTACGACATCAATCCCTTCAAAGATGAGGTATTGTGTGATATCGTTCCCCTTGAAGTTTGTGATGTTATTTTAGGACAACCATATTTGTGGAAGTGACATGTTGTGTATGAGTCTAGACCCCGTAGTGTTATTATTACTTTGGGTAGACAATTATACAAGATACCAGAGGTAGCACCGCCTACCGCTATTTCTTTAATCTCTGCTAAGAAATGCAGTAAGGTTTTTTCACAGACAGAGAAGTCTGTCTTCTTTGTGATCCATTCTCACAGTAATTTGAAGGTCACTACCACATCTGTGACCTCTACACGGAGCCTATATTTGCAGCAGAAGCAAGTGGATGAAATCATGGAAGCGTATAGAGACATCTTCTCCTCACCCACCGGAGTACTGATGCACTGCCAAGTCAAGCATCCAATTGATCTAACCCCTAGCACACCTCTTCCTAATAGACCAGTTATTGTCATTCACTGATGTAAAATGATGAAATCAAGCGTCATGTCCAAGAGCTGCTTCAAAAGGGGAACATCATACCCAGCTCCTCCCCTTGCAGAAGTCTGATTGTACTGGTGAAAAAGAAAGATGAGACCTAGAGGCTCTACATTGATTATAGAGCATTAAACAAAATCACAGTCAGGAACTGGTACCCAATTCCCCGAATTGATGACCTCCTTGACTAACTCAAGGAAACCAATTTCTTCAGCAAGTTTGACCTAAATTTTGGCTACCACTTATGTATGGAAGACAACTTTCAAATCTAAAGAAGGTCTCTTCGAATGGTTGGTCATGCCCTTTGGCCTAACAAATGCACCTGCAACTTTCATGAGGTTGATGAATGATGTATTGAGACCCTTCACCAACTCTTTTGTGGTGGTATATCTGGATGAAATCCTCATCTTCAGCAGAACTTGGGAGGAGAAAATGCAGTATATTCAGTAGGTTTTGAGCACTCTGCGGTATCACAAGCTATATGAAAACTTGTAAAAATTCTCATTTGGCATGAATAGGGTCCAATAATTGGGCTACATTGTTGATGAACATGGGGTACATTTGGATTCAGCTAAGATCCAAGTCATCCATGACTGGCCAGCCCCGACCACACTAACCGAGCTTCAGAACTTCTTGGGACTTGCCAACTTCTACCGACAGTTCGTGTTGGGATTCTCTCATATTGCATGGTCCCTCAGCCAATTGATCAAGGGCAGTGGCAAGGAAACATTCATGTGGGGGAAGGCACAACAATGAACATTTGACGATCTGAAGCATCGATTTTGCTCAACTCCAATACTCTCCTTACCTGATCTACAACAACCGTTCGAGATTGAGACTGATGCATCTGACTATGTTGTACGTGTAGTTCTCACTCATCGCGGTCATTCGGTACCATAACATAGTGAGACACTCTCAGATACTGTCAGGAAATACCCCACCTATGAAAAGGAAATGTATTCCATTGTACATTCCTTTCGTCAATGGAAACATTACATTATGGGAAAGGAGACAATCATCCACACTGATCACAAGCCTCTGCAGTTCATACACACACAGGGGAAGTTGCAGAATGACCACCATCAGAAGTGGTCCAGATACCTACAACAGTTCCATCTCAACATCAAGTATAAGACAGGGAGCACAAATCGTCTCATTGACTACCTCATTCAACCTCTCGTGGCTGCACTCAGCACCGTGCTCCATTCTTGTGTACATGAGGCATCTGAGTGGCCCCAACTTTATCAGCAAGATCCTGACTTCACCACAACCTATCAACTCTTGGGTATAGGTGTGAATGTCACAAATTTTCACATTCACGACGGACTGTTATGCCATCTGGGCCACCTCTTTGTTCTTGCAAGAAAGCGTGCAAAGCTGATTTGGGAGGCACACTACAGTCGTATGGCAGGACATTTTGGCATGGAGAAAAATGTGGTCGTTCTATAGAAACATTTTTATTGTCCAAAACTTCGACAGGACGTCAGTAAGTATATCAGATCTTAGACTACTTGTGCCATTGCCAAGCCCTCCATCAAGAAACAAGCCTTAAACACCCCTCTCCCTACTCCCAAGAGGCCTTGGGAATCCATCTCGATGGATTACATGTATGGTCTTTCATCCACCAAGGAAGGCAATGATTGTGTATTTGTGGTGGTTGATCGACTTTCAATCACATCCTGTAAGAATAGCATCATAGTGACAAATACTGCCAAGCTCTTCTTCGAACGAGTGTGGGTCAATTTTTTGATACCAAAGACCATCATCTCCAATCAGGATAGCAAGTTCCTCAGCACATTTTGGTCGAGTCTCTGGTCACTGTTGGACACCAGGCTCACTAAATCCACTACCTTCTACCCTCAAACCGATGGCCAGACATATGTCATCAATCGGATGATTGTGCACATCCTATGCATGTATAACTCTAAGAATCCACATACATGGGATGATATTCTTCCCTATGTTCATCATAGCTACAACAGGGCTCTCCATAGCTCCACCAACCATAGCCCATTTCAGGTGGGACTGGTATTCCAACCCTTGGGTCCCATTGATGTTGCACTACCTCTTGCAACCACACAAACAAAATATTCCCATGTTCAGTATGAGTCCTACAAATCCACTAGATTCATTGAGCAGATTCAACACATCCACCAACAAGTCCATGGGATTTTGCAGAAATCCAATGCTAAGTACAAGCAGCGCCTTGATCAACACCGGGTATCACACAAGTTTCAGGTGGGAGACAAGGTCTAGTGACATTTGCAAGAAAAAATCCTTACAAGGCCCCATCAGAATCTATGTATTCTTTTCTATGGGCCTTACACTATCACCCAGGTTGTGGGAAACAATGATTTTGAGCTCAACACTCCCCCCTTCCTTGGCTTTCACCCACTATTCAATGTGGACCTCCTCTAGCCATATTTTCCACCATTATTGGACACCTCAGAGATCGCAGAATAGTTGACACCAACAAAGCTCAACCCTAACTGTATGGAATAGGAATCCACTAATAATATAGTGGACACACAAGTCAAGGGCATTCACCAGCAGAGGATCCAGCATTATCGAGTTGTCAAGGCAGGGCAGCTCCTGCACCAAGGAAAATGGCTCAACCAGGGCCAAATTTAGTATAAATTTCATAACCTGACAGGGGAACTCAAAAAAATGGAGACCATTGCTTCCTAAGGGGCGAGGACTGATCCAAGTGGATATTGGTGTCCACCCACCTATTCCAACTGGATCCTTTTGACAGTTTTAGTTCAGCACGTTCTTCTGTAATTCTTTGTAATTGTGGGTTCTACACTTTTGGGGTTGTCTAAATCTCTACACAACTACTAGATAGTGATTGGTGGTTGCCCACCTAATCCAATTGGTTTATCTTGGAAGCTTTCATGTCAGTACATCTTTATGTATTTCCAAGGCCATTTTGGGGCCCTAAACAGTGCTTTTTTGGCTTGCCACAGTAAAACTATAGACATAGTTAGAGTTTGATGGAAAATGTGTATTTCTCAAAATTACCTTTCCAACGGGCTATCACACGCCTAAAACGGAGGTCGTATGCAAAATTTACGACCCCGGGAAGTTGAGGTACCAACTTACCCATCGGGGCCCACATAACTTTTGGTGTTTCATCTCCTAGGGTTAGGTTTTTGGATGTCTGGGGTTTTGGAATTCAAGAGTAATGTTAAAATGGCCTCTGGAGCCTCATTGTAATCATTCTTCTTAGATGGATGCACGTAGCGACCACATCTCTTCTCAGAGATAGCTACCACCATTCAAGCAAGTTGTTTTCAGTTCTACAGTTTTACAGTTTCAGCGTATTTTATTTATTCAATAGAAGCTATTATTCACTGGATATTTGTTGTTGTTCTATGTATCTTTGTGTTATTGTATTTAGTTTTTTATTCATTTTGTTCCGCTCATAAATCCGTATCACCATCAACCCCCACAAACTATACCAAAACTTCCCCAAGAACTGAGAGTCTCGATCATATACAATAGATGTAGGCAGCCCAAAATGAACCCAAACATTATTAAAGAACAATTCTGTCGTTTGTTTAGCTATGACTTTCTTTTTACAAGGAATTAAGATACACATCTTACTAAACCTATCCACTATGAAATATAAGTAATCATGACTTGTTCTGGACATCGACAAACCCCCACAAAATCCATGGACACACTTTCTCATGGTTGAGAAGGTACTGGAAGTGGTGTATATAACCCCAACTTTATGTTGCTAGGCTTACTTGTGGCACACAAAACACACCCTTTTACATACTTTTAAATTGTTTCATTCATTCGAGGCCAATAAAAATATATTTGCAACTGTGATATTGTCTTTCCTACCCCGAAGTGACCCAAAATGAGAGATATATGGGCTTCCCTGATTACATTTTCTCTTTCATCCCTGGGTATACAAAGCTTTCCAAGATGATACAATAAATTATCATGCACATGATAATCCAATTATTCATTTTGATTTCCATGAGTTATATCTTCATACACATCTTTAAAGTCATCATCTCTAGCATATTGTTCAACAAAACTTTCATGAGATAAAGAATTATGCTTTAGTATTGTAGATGCATTGACTATTGGTATTGATAACATATCTGCAACTTTGTTAAGAATTTCCTTCTTATACTTAATTACCAAATGAAATTGTTGTAAGAAACCCATCCATCTAAATTGTCGTGATTGTTATAACTTGGTTTGTGATTGCAAATATCGTAATGGTGGATGATCTGTGTGAATTATTGTTTCCTTCCCCATTAAGTAATGCTTACACTTTTTAACACTTTGTATCAAAGCAAACAATTCCTTATCATATGTTTGATAGTTAATTATTGCTTGAGTAAAATTTTTTGAATGGTAACAAATAGGTTTACCTTGTTGCATCAAGATGGCTCCCATGGCATATCCACTTGCATCAGTTTGTATTTCAAATGGCTTCTACATATCCGACAGAGCCAAAAGTGGTGCGATACTTATTTTCTCTTTCAATGTCTCGAAGGATTTTTGTTTCTTTCCTCCCCACTGAAATACATGTTTCACACTTTTTAATGAATGCAAAGGAGCTTCTATGAAATAGAAATTAGCAATAAAACTCCTCCAGTATTGTACTGATAGAAAAACAGGATCGCGGAGCAATAAAATAAAAAAATGTGGAAATAAAACACAAAAGATGCACAATACAATAGAGACATAGATATATGTGGTTCGCCCAGTGTGGACTACGTCCACTAGAGAAATTGTCAGGTCCTTCCTTATTATTATCCAGTAAAACGAAGGGATACAACCTACCGCACGCCCGTTGTAACTTCATCTTCTTTCTCTCATATTCTCCTCTCTCGGAATACAATATTTGCAATAATACATAGCCTCAATACAATTCCCTCATAAAATAGGGTTTCCTTCTAGGGAAAAAACCCTAAAATAACTTCTACTGTCAAATCTACGACCTTATAATGAACGGTCCAGATTGACTATGAAATTAGTCGGTGGGGGGGACTAAAAAAAATTGTCATCGCCCCCCCTGCACCCCCCTAGACACATTTGTGGGGATTCAATCCCCCCCACACCTCCCTATTATGGAATGGGGTCCAAGCATGGCTGAAACAAACCTTTGAATCAGGAATATAATCAGGCTCCACAACTAACATGTACTGCCTCTAAGAAGCTCCTGACTTATGTGGCAGTGTTTGGCTTGGGCCAATTCATGGTGACTTCCACCTTAGAGGGATATATCTTCAGCTAAATATTCCCTACAATATAACCCAAGTACATTAGAGAGGTTTTTCCAAATTCACATTTAGACATATTTACATATAGCGTCTCCCCTTTCAAAAGTTCAAATACTTTCCCAACATGCATTACATGATCTTCCCATGTTCGACTAAAGACCAAAATATCATCTAATTATACAATGAAAAAATCATCTATAAAAGGCCTGAATACATCATTTGTTACCCTCATAAATGTCACAGGTGCATTCAATAAACCAAATGGCATAACCAACCATTCAAATAATCCTTGTTTTGTCTTGAAAGTAGTTTTCCACACATCACTTTCTGCAATTCTAATTTGATGGTAACCACTTCTCAAATCTAACTTAGTGAAATAGACAACATTTTTCAACTTATCCAATAAATCATCAATTCTAAAAAGAGGATATCGGTTATTTACCGTGATCTTGTTCAGTGCTCGAAATTCAATACACATCCTCCATGTACCGTCTTTCTTTGGAACCAACATAATAGGAGATCCACATGGAGAGGAACTTGGCCTTATGATCCCCTTATAGAGCAACTCCTAAACTTGTTTTTTATTCTTTTCACTCTTTACCACTGATGATCTGTACATACCAATATTAGGAAGAGGAGCATCCTACTGCAAATAAATTTCATGCTCAACCCCCCTCTTGGGAGGCAACCCTGTAGGTTCCTAAAATAGCTCAATATAGTTAGAAATAATCTTAACCAATTCATGCTTATGACCTAGATCACAACCAGAAAAAGCATATGATACATCTTTATATTTTTTCTTCACCGTCATGAGAACAAAAGCTTTACTATCATTTACAATTCTCTTCATTTGTCATGTACTCACTAAAGAAACATTATTTTTAATATGGTGATCTCTAACAATATATTCAATCTCGTCTTTGAAAGGGTGATATTTGTTCTCTTCAAGATAGAATATGGTTGTCATGTCATATAAGTATGGACTACCCAAGATGATGCCACAAATGTCAAGTGGCACTACATCCAACTCAACCTCATCAATGAACTTGGAAGTAATTGCAAATCTGATTTTACATTGTTTAGTTACTTGCAACTTAGCATCCTCACATGCCCAACCCAATGGATATGGTTTCACATGAGGTGTCATCTTTAAACCCAACTTCTTAACAATTGCTTCAGATATTAAATTAACTTGAGATCCACTATCAAACAAAGTATCTATCTTTGTATGATTCACTATGACCCTTATATGAAAAATATCACTTTGTTTCTTTTGATTAAGAACACTTTCCAATTTAGAAGATTGAACTAAAGAACTAGAACTACCACTAGATATACCTTTACTTCCCATTGTTGTTATTTTAGTTTCATCTCTGAAATCTTATCCCAGATCTTGTTGATTTGTTGCAGCAGTATTTTGTTTCCCCTTGTCCTGGAACTTCTTTGGTAACATCTTTGGATGCAACTTCCAACACTTTGCCTCCTCATGTCCTTTATTCTTACAGTGAGAACATGCAGGCTTCTTTTCATATTTATTCACTATAGCTAACTTCTTACTCTTCCCTTTTCCCTTCGACTGCTTCTCAAATTTATGTGGCTTCTTATCCTCAAACACATGCTTTCCCTTTCTAGCTTCAAGATGATTAGCTTGTACTGACACTTTGTCAATATTAATAGGATTAAACATCAATATAGCATGTTGAAGATATGAATGCATACCACCAATATATTCTAGAAGAGTTTCACAAGTATATAATGGAATTCCTAAACACAATGTTTTCTTCTTAAATTTATGTGTATATATTTGAACATTTTTCCCTTTTCCTTGTCTTAGATGTTGCCAATAAATTATTGTTGTTTTCATATAAGCTAATGAATAAAATTGTTTTCTTAATGCAATAGTAAATTCATCCCAAGAAGAAATTATTTTACCATGTTGGATGAGATCGGTTTGTGTCTTACACTCCCACCATATCAAAGTTGTGTCGCCTAGACGAAGAGTATTCAACTTTATCTTTGTAGTTCCATCCAAGTTTTTCTGTACCCTGCAATATACTTCAATCAGTTTGATCCAATTATCCAACTTGTCTACATTAATTTCTCCATCATAAATCGACAAATCAAACTTTTCATCCATATTTAATAAAGGAAAATCATGAGCATGAGAATGAGAAAAAGTATTAGAAGGATTCTTCTTATGAGAAGAATGTTCACTTCCATAAGAAGAAGATGATGATGGGGGTGAAGGAGGGTCTGGAGGTTCTTCACCTCCTCCTTCTCCTTCAACTTTTACTAATGTTTCAGCTCCTCCTTGAGCCCTATGGTATTGTTCTTCCACCATTATTTTCATCTTGAGAATTCCCTTCTTCATAGCCTTGAGGCTCATTATAGGATCTTCTCCTCCTTCAGATGGCATTCCTTGTTTTCAAAATTCTCTTTGAATTTATGGGTTGAAGTCTTCAAGCATGCCTTCACCTCACTTGGATTTGGACCTCGTAAGCATTCACTTGCAAATACTTGTCAAATTTTGGCTATGATACCAAATTGATCCGAAAATCCTTAGATGTCAAATTATTTCTTAAGCATACATTAACATCCAACCTGATTCAAAAATTATGACCGTTATGACTATTTACAAATTAACATGTGAATCCCCTTACTTATCCAAAACCTCATTAACTCATAAATTGCTTGCAGAAATAAAAATGTTGAAATTAAGAGAATTAGAAACAATAAATAACAAGGAAGATTACACAATATGATAATGGAGTTCACCAATCTTGGGATACATCTCCAAGCTCACTTCCAAATGAGAGACCACTCTATTAATGCTCAAAAATTCTTGATACAATGACAACTTCAAATTATGTTTCTTAAATGACCTTTTGATTTTTTGCACAATCTTAGGTGTGACTGTCAAAATCAGATCTACCTCATAAATCTAAATCCTTTGACTATAAACACTGTATATATCCTTCAAAAATTCTGAATGGCACTATTACAACATCACAAAACTAAAACTATAGAGTTTTTGGGCACAAACTAACATTGTGGTGCAATGGTTGGGCGTTGAGTTTATATAGTGGAGGTTGGGGGTTCAAACATGCACGAAACTCCTATATTCCCACTGGGTGTTTAAATAAAACTTCAATATAATATTCCTTAGCGAACTTTATAAAAGCGTCGTTGGCACAATGGTCAGAACGTTGGGTTCGTTGCCCGAAGGTCATGGGGTTGACCACTCCGCCCCATGCATTTTTCATTGAATACAACGGCATGTGACTTTAAATAAAATATGCCCAAAAAAAAATTACAAGTGGCATGGTAGCCTGGTTGGTAAATTTGTTGATTGTTACCATATAGGTTGGAGGTTTTGTTACACATCAAAATGTCAAATTTGTATTTCACACCCTAAGTGTCGCAAGTGTCGCAAAGTGATGTATGTACCTCTGTAAGTGTCACATTCATTATCGTAAGTGTCATATGCACCTTCCCAAGTGTCGCATTCACTTTGTGAGGTGTCACCACCATTTGACACCATTTAAACAGTTGTTCATGACCCCTAAGTCATATAGGAGGAAGAAAACCATCATTTCTAGGTCAAAACACACTTTTCCCTTGGAAAATTCAACACATTTTTTAGCATTTAAGAAGGGTGGCACCCCCATGTCCATACTAAGGGTGGTCCCATGGTGCCCCCTCTTCCAATATAGGGGAGCGCCACTGCTAAGGTGGCACCTTGTCTCTTACTAGGGAAGCGTCGATCTTGTTGAGAGAAAGGGGGGATCTCCTCCACCTTATTCTATGGGTCAGCTCTTTGAGATAGGATTGGTTGTGTTTGACCCTCATGCTTGGGATTCATTTTAGCATCTGATCCAAACCTCAAGGAGCCATATCATCAACCATATCCCTCATTTTCTCATAGTTGTTGTGCCTCTAGAGCCTATATACTGAGGGATTTCCAAGGTGAAAGGGATAATCTTTTAGGTATCAAACCTTTGATCTTATTAGATTCATGCAAGGTTTGGACAAGGAGAGATTGGAGAAGTGTTACATCATCATCCATGGTTTGTAAGTATTCTCTTTGGGTTCTCTAATTAATATATTTGGCCTGTTTCCTTTAATTTTGTGTATTCTTGCATGTGCTTGTCTACTATTCCTTCAATATTCGTAGATAAAAAAAAAATATCTAATCAACTAGAGTAGGAGGTATTGGTTTCCCTTTGCTTCCTATTGCAGGTATCAAGTTGCGTGAGGGAGTTTGAAGATCGAGCTCATATTGGAAGTAGTGAGGACAAACTTTGAAACAAGGTGCATCACAGCCTTTCTCCCTCTCTCTTTCTGATTAGTTAAACTAAGTTCAAAGGAATGTTAGTGTCCACCTGTAGTGTTTATGTCTTGGTATAGGGGTCTGTAATCCAAGAGAAGTTTCACCTGTCCATAGGGGAAACATTATGTAACAGAAATTGGCGACTCCACTGGGGAAGGACTTTGACTAGTCTTTCCTTGGATTGTATGAAGCCTTTTCCTACCTTTAGATATTGTTTGTTGCTTGATTATGATCTAATTCCCCTTCTATATTCCTCATTGAAGAGATCACAGAGTCATTTATTGGTTTTTATAATTTTTTAGCCTTCTTTTTAAGTTTTTTAGACAAGTGGCACTCCCTTACTATGTACACCTGGGCACCACTACTTGGGGTGTTCTCCCCTGCAGTGTATACCAGAGGACCATGGTGCTCTGTTCCTTAGAGAACAGGAGCATCGGTGCCCTTTTTTAGGGTTTTCTGCCTATTCTTTCTTGCTCTTTCTTAGTCTAAACTTCTGTTAGAAAAACAGGACCGTGGAGCAATAAAATAAAACAAATGCAAAAACAAAACACAGAAGACACACAATATAAGAGAGACACAGATTTACGTGGTTCACCGAGTGTGGGCTACGTCCACCAGAGAAATTGCCAGGTCCTTCCTTTATTATTATCCAGCAAATGAAGGGATACAACCTACAGCAAGACCCGCTGTAACTTCCTCTTCTTTCTCTCACAGTCTCCTCTCTCAGAATACAATATTCACCATCAACCATAGCCGCAATACATTTCCCTCATAAAAGAGGGTTGCCTTCTAGGGCAAAAAACCCTAACATAATCTATACCGTTAGATCTGCGACCTTATAATGAAC
>JASDQU010316758.1:0-13317 GCA_032191745.1 Picea mariana | reverse complement strand
CCAACCCCACAGAGATATTTGATATTGACAGCCCAGAGGACGCTCATAAAGAACATAATACACCTGGAACCAGCAGACAGAATAAGACTGAGGAGGTCCAAAACTTAAGCAGCGCCTCAGTGAAGATTGCTTCCATGTCACCTGACTGAGGGGGTGGTGAAGAAGTAGAAGTTGAACAGAGGCCCAACAAAGTAACACTACCCAGAGACGAGGTAGACCCTTTGAAGAAGAGGAAGGTTCCCCCCCTGAAACCTTCTTCCCGGAAGAAGTCAAAAGAAACCATGACCAAGATGCAGACCGTCCTCACCTCTGACGATTTTGACTTCATCATAGTCGCCCTAAACGATGCTTCACTGAAGATAGCATAGAAACAAGGAGCGAAGCAGGAAGAAATGTATGATAGGATTGAAGTCGAACTCCGAGGGGTACAGTAGGCCCTTCAGTCCAGTCGCACAGTCTCCGTTGCACTGGGAGAACCAAAGTTGAAAGATGAGCCAACCCAACTCCACCGACTAGCTGAGACAGCCGAAGCTCTCCTTCATCGAGTACAAGAGGAAACAAAACAATCCACCCAGGCTTTGACACAAGTGCAAGGAGTACTTTTAGAGCAACGTCGAGCTGCAGAACAAGAAAATATTGCTCTCCAAGCAAAATTTGATGAAGAAAAAGCACAACTACAGCAAGGAAAAGAATAGTTGCTCGCAGAGAAACTCGAAGTGAAAGAAGTGGTCAGCAGAGCACTTTGCTCTATGACAGTCATAGAAATGAAGGCAGAGGATCGATTCACGCAGCAAGTGGAGCAACTCACAGAAGTTATCCAACAGTTACAACAACACATAGCAGACTTAGAACTCCACGGCTCGAGACTCCACAGGATGTAAGGGACCAAAGAGAAGCAACTGCTCAAAGTGCAGTTGAGAGAATAAAGGCCCTTATTATGGAATGTGAGAAATTTACTGATCATAGTGCCCAGACCTATGAGCAACTCACAGAGAATCCAAAACTAAAGGCACTGGAGTCGCAGCTCTAAGAGGCAAAGTATGAAGCCGAAATGATAAAGGCACACTTGAAGCCCCTGTCAGCTGTGGAAAGAATGAAGCGCTCCCAAGAACAATGCACTGCCCAGTAACAGATCCACACTATCCAGAGTAGAGTTATGGAAGTAACTCAGAGGCTCCAACCTGTACAAGATAAAGCTTACCAATTGTTCATAGAGGTAGAAGGTCGAGGAGCAGAACTGGAGCAGGTTGTCACTGTAGCTGAACAACGCATGGAGGGACCTATCAACGACGTAGTCATCCAAGAGTTTGTTGAATAGGAGGCTAAGGCACAACAACAATTAAAAGAATATCGAGCTACGCTCGAGGATTTTGAAGCGGAATTATCCATATCAAAGTGACTCAGGATGAGTCACATGTGAGTGTTGGGGGCCTGTTGGCCCTTGACCAAGTTTTGGGAGATCCTTGGTCAAGTTTGACCTATTTTGGGACTTCAACAGCTTGTTGAAGGAGGAGCACAAGATGAAGCAAAGATTGTGGGATCTCGGCCCCTCTTTGGGTCATTTTTGGGATTTGGGATTATGTAACAGGTATGGGATGTCGGCCCATGGGTTTAACCATGTTTAGGCCTATTTTGTAATGTATAAATAGATGTCTAGGCTGTGTAAGAGAAGGACAAGTTATGCATCTATGTGATGTTAGGATAATATCCTAAGTGCTAGATCTATGTGATTGAATAATTGTAAGTTCTATATGCATACTATGTGAGACTTGTAGAGCTAAGTGCAAGTCAGTGCAAGAGGCTGTGGAAGGATGTGTGCTTAAATCTACTCAGGGAAGGAGGATCTAGCGGGCTGTGGAGATCTCCTGTCCTATTTGGAGTAAGGTTTTGAGGCTCTATGCATGTAACCTATTGAAGAAGCTAATAAGGAAGAAGAGTTGGTGGATGTAGCCCCAGGGTGGGGGTAAACCATGTATATGTTGTGTTTCTCTGCTTTGTGTAATGTGTTGATGTGTTTATGTCTTTACTTTCTAAGTGTTTTGATATAGATAGATAGATCTATTTATGCTTTGTGCTAATGATGTATATGGATGCTAGATCTGACCCATGTGAATGTGCTTAGTGCTTGAATCTGCTAGATCTAACCTACTTCTCTATGATAAGTGCTTAAATACATCAGACCTGACTGAATGATGTGATGCTCTGTTTTATCTGTGAAGTAGAATAGTGGTTAAATATTGATGAGCTGTTGGTGCTAAGTGCTATGTTAAGTATTACAATCACAGATCCATGTCCAACTAAGGTTGCAGACACTTGAGTCCTGCAACCACCGCTGCCTCTACCTCGGGTGAGACTTCATCTGCTTTGCAGGTGTTTCCTAAAGGGATGTTAGTTAGGGTTTTGTTGGTGCACTGTTGTAGCGTTGAACCCTAGGTCAGCTCCTATGCCAACAATGCACGAAGAAAAATAAATGAAAAGTAGACTGCTCTAATAACACTGATCCAGATTTATGAGCGGAACGAAAGGAATAGTAGACTAAATATATAACACAGAGATATGGAGAACAACAAAAAATATCCAATGAGCAATAACTTCTATTGAATGAATAAAATAGGCTGAAACTGTAAAACTGCAGAACTGAAAACAACTTGCTCGAATGGTGGTAGCTATCTCTAAGAACAGATTTGGTTGCTACGTTCATTCGTTTGAGTAGAATGATTACAATGAGGCTCCAAAGTCCCTTTTAACATTACTGATGAATGCAAAAACCCTAGACATCAAAAAACCTAACCCTAGGAGATGAAACGCCAAAAGTTACGTAGGCCCCGATGGGTAAGTTGGTATTTCAACTTTCCGGGGTCGTAACTTTTGCATACAACCTCTGTTTTAGGCGTGTGGTATCCCTTTGGAAAGGTATTATCGAGAACTACACATTGTGTTGTCAAAATCTTACTCCCTTTGTATTTTGATTGTGGCAAGCCAAAAAAACATTGTTCAGGGGCCTAAAACGACCCTGGAAGTACAAAAAGATGTGCTGACATGAAAAATTCCAAAATAAGCTAGTTGGATTAGGTGGGAGGCCACCAGTCTCCACCTAGAAGATGTGTAGGGCTTTAGACAGCCCCAGAAGTGTAGAACCCACAATTACAAAGAAGTACAAAAGAACGTGTTGAACTAAAAACTGTCAAGAGGATCCAGTTGGAATAGGTGGGTATCCACCAATATCCACCTGGATCAAAATATTTGTAATGATAGTAACAAATAAAATAATTTTGTTTTTTTGTAGGAAAAACAATCCTTGTAACCTCTGCAATTCGTCGCTAGTATAGAAAAAATGCTGGAATGTTTCTACAATTCTAAGTTTTTATAAATAAATATACGTTGGATTTCTGATGATTGTTGACTATTGACCGTTACTGTAATAAATATGAGGAGTAGTTGACTAAGTCTAGGTCAAAGGGCAATCATTTGATGATATTTTTTGGGAGTCGAAAATCCAACGCCTTCTCCATTGCTATCGGATATCCGATGACATCGGGGCTCATTCGAACACAACAAAATTACAATTTTTAAAGGTAAAATATGATGAGAATGAAAAATATTTGGGTGTCGTCAAAGCATGTTTTCATATTTTGGATTCAAATGTAGTTGTGTTTGAAGAAAAAATTGATATTATGGCTAGTATATAAGGCTTGATTGCATGAGGACATGCAATGACTCAAGTGTGGGGGAGATGGTGGGCTTGAGTTTTGATGCATTTTCTACTTTCAGCTACACCATTTTGACTACATGCTCCTCCATTTCAATTACCCTGTCATCCATTTGGGTACATTACCGATATTTTTGCAAGGAATATGTTTCCATGCGTTTTACGAGGAAATATGTTTTCTATGTTCACATTGTTCTCTATTTTGATTAATGAATGGAATTATAATTGATTTTGACTATTAATGTTGTCAAAATTAGGTTCCTATAACAGTGATGCAAATCCGGTATCGAGGTTGATGATCGGCATATTGACACTGCCCCAAATACAAATCCATCACATGGGTTTTATTTGTAGGCCCGACATAAAGGTTATCCACCTAGGACCCCGATCCTAGAAGATGCAAGGAAGATGCAAACCTCCAAGACACCCGTGCACCCAAATAAGAAGCTCCAGGGTACCCAGATTTGATTTTAGCACGAGAGGATAATTACATGGATTCTATATCATGTAATTATCAATGGTAATACCTAAATATTATATTATTTTCCTATGGTGGAAAATTTTGGAGTAGATTGTTTATACCTTGTTTTGTAATTAGCATCAAACTATTGTAATATGTCATTAAATCCAAGGAACATGGGATTGCATAGACTTTATGAACCACCTTCCTCCTACATTCCCTTGGTTATGTATAAAAAGGATAGGTTTAGTCTGGGAAAGGGGAGAGAATAGTATATGGGAGGAAGTGAAGGAATTGAGGAACATTGATATTGTAATTCTTTGAATTTTGATTTTCTGATGATAATATAAACTGTTGTTCTTGCATATGGTGTTATCATTTACCTTCTAGTACTGTAATCTTCTTTAGAAACATATGACAAGTGATGCATGGTCCCCTCTCTCTAGTATGTGTTGCCTTGTTTTCATTAGTTAATTGATTTACTATTTTATAGTTTCCTTAGGTTCATTGCTTGAATTTTCTATTTGGTACTTGATTCGAGAGTGTATTATAGGTGTGTCTATTTATATTGATATCTAACGAATTGATTAGATAATTGTTACATGATCACTCTGAACTTACAAATAGAGTGAAAGATTGTGACCAATGGCTTTGTTAATTGAAATTCCTATAAATGTCAATTCAAGTGATGAATTTGTGTATTACTTAGTTAGTTGGTTTTCATTTCTCCTTAGAGTTGGTTCTGATCCTGTACATACTGTGTTTGAATCTCATAAGTCTATGTCCTAGATTGACAATTAAAATGTAACATAATTTATCATGCAAATTGTTTCACATAAAGAATAGAAAAAATAAACAAAGTTTTGAAGATATTTAACCTTAGGTTTGAAATCATGCTAGGCTTTAAATGGTGTGATGCCATCCAAAGAAGTAGCCTAAGTTCTATTTCTTAAGTAAACTACAATGTGAATTTCTTTGTCCTGGTAGGAGGAACTTATGCCTTTGAATTTTAACACAGATCTTGTCATACCCATCAAATTTTGATTCTTTCTCTTTTTCACTCCATTTTGTTATGGAGTGTATGAATTTGTGAATTGCCTCCTGATGCCTTTGTACTTGAAATAGTTTTGGAATTAATTTGAGGTGAATTCCTCTCCATTATTTGTCCTCAAAGTAGATATATTTTCTTTGTTTTTTTTTTCAACCAGAGGATGAAAAACTTTGAATTTTTCAAATGTCTTAGACATTTCTTTCAAGAAATACACCCAAGTCATTCTACTAAAGTCATCAATGAAAAGTACAAATTATTTACATCCTCCAAGTGATATTTCTAGAGGTTCACAAATGTCACTTTGTATGAGTTGAAAACATTTGTTTTCTCTCCATGATCTAGTAGGGAATGCTTCTTGATTTTTTTTTCCATAAATACAATCTTCACATCTTGCATTTTCCCTTTAAAGGTTGGTATCCCTTTGACGATTCCTTGTTTTTTATGTTGGGAAAGACCATCAAAATTTAGATGCCTACAATGAACATTCCATAGCCTTATAGGTGCAAATCCTGAATTAATTACTATTGCAAAATCTTGCTTCCAAAGAATGACTTTCCTTTTCATACTGAGAATCGTTCCATATTCATAACCCATCATGATTTTTTTGATATTTTATTTTGTTGATTTGATTTTAACCAACCCATATTCCATGATAATTGAATGCCCTACTTGTCCAATCATCACTAAGGACAACAAATTCCTTTTAAATGTTGGTACATATCAAACATTTGAAAACATTTTCTCTCCAAATCCTCGAATAAAAACTTTTACACAACCTTTTCCATAAGGTGTAAGCATGGTGGCATCAACCAAAAATATTGAATTTAACTTATATTCATGAAAAAACTAAAATAAATCTCTTCTAAATGTCATGTGTTTAGTTGCACCTATATCCAATATCCAGACATCTTCATATTCACTCTAAAAAGAGTAGCTGGAGACAACTAAAGCTTTGACTATGATTGTTGAAGAGTAATGAACACATACTCAAAATCATTTTGATCATTATCCTGGTTGTTGGCATTAGCATATTGCGCTAAAGTTGAATGTTGCTTGAACTTAGAAAGCTTATCATTTGGAGTTCTACAATCTTGTGTTTAATGAAAAACTCTATTACATCACCTACATGTAATATGACTCAAGTCTCTTCCAAATTAATAATTACGATTTGGAGGTCTCTTTGATTGACTTCTTCTAAAATTGTTTGAACCTTGTTGAAAAATATAACTTTCTCTTCCTTGGTTATTCCTTCTGCCACGTCCTATATAAGAAGAATTATTTTGACTGCCACTTGAATTTCTATTATTAATAGGATCTCCTCTTCCTCTTGAAATTTTAGCTAATGACTTATTGGAGCTTGATCTTGCATAAAAAATGTTTTCTCCACTTTGTCTCTTCTTCCCAAAAGTTTTATCATGTTGAGTTAATAATTCACTCAACTGATCAAATGAAGCTTTCTCCAACTTATTGGATAGCTATAAAGTTTCTAGAAAATGATAATAAGAGGGTGACAACCCTACAATCAAGATAGTTGTGATGAAGCTATCATTCACTGGACTAAATCCCACCTTTCTTATTTATTGCTTGATGTTCTTCAATCTGATGTATTCTAACACATCACCTCCATCAATTGTTTTTTGTTGAAGCAATTTTAATTGAAGATCAACCCTTTTTATTTTTGGTTGAGTGTCAAACAAGTTTTTTAAAATTTGCCAACTAGATCATGCATCAGGAGCATTGTCAATATGAATATACATTTCTTCATTCACGAATGATTTTAAGAGTGCCAAAACTTTTTCATCTTTTAGTTCCCACTTAGCCAATGGAGCAACACTAATGGGTTTAATGAGTTTTGTGTCTCCATTACATATATCTTTCCACAATTCATTGTATATGAGTGTGCTTTTCATATGTAGCCTCCAAGTTTTATAATTTTTGGAGTCTTCCAATTTATTAGATTCTGAAAATAAATTTACAAGCTTTGACATTTTTAAGAGTGTATTTCAAAAAATTTGTATGCATCAATTAATACTAATCAACAAATCATCAAATGTACTACACTAAAACACACCATAAGCACTCATCACACTCCACTCAAAGAAAGACTATAAGGACATGGCCTTGACCTTCTTATAACATTTTACAAAAGATGTTGACCTAGCTTTGCACTTGGCTCTAATCGACTCTTATAAGATTTTGTTACATAGCTCTAATCAACTTTTATAAAATTCCATTATTTGAGTCTTGAAACCAATAAAAATTACAATCTGAGTCTATGGCCCCTTGAACTAAACACTATTTCAAACTTTTAAAGTACATCAATTTATTGGTTATTGAATTCTGATTCCCACTTTGTTATGAACCATTAAAAGTTTCAAAATTTTGAATACCTTTTGTTTTGTGTTAAACCATTTTTTTCCTTTTAAATTAAAATCAGATATGGAATATGCTACTAAAAATACGTTATTCAAACCTTTGAAAAACTGAGGTTTGTTGGATTTGTGGCCAAATGTGGGCAATTTGTTAACTGTGCTATTGACTTCTTCAACAAAATCACTGCAAAGCTCGGAACTCGTCAAGATTTCTGGTAGAGGCTGGTATTATCCAATCTGCAGGCCCTTCAATTTAACTTTCGATGTTCTATGCAATTTTCTATGCGAGCTTAAGCTTCTGGCTTTGATTTGTACAATTTTCTGAAGAAAATAATCCACGCTACAGTAAATCCTATGAATGGAAATTTGTTGTTTGGGAACAATAGATCGTTACACACACTCTCTCTCTCTGTAATGCTCATATTGTGTTGTTTCTCCAAAGGAAACGTCGTGATCATCCGAGATGTGGCAATTGGAATGAGAGGGAATGTGGCCACTGGATTGAGAAGGGATGGGAGACCGTTACCAAATTCATTACAACTACACAATGGCTGGAATGATGAATTTGAGTGCTACATCTCAACGAAGACCTAGTAAATGATGACTCTATCCTATATGACCACTTGGCTAATAAGGGTTACATGGGGTTACATGGGAGACTCTATCCTATATGACCACTTCACTACTAAGGGTTACATGGGAGGAAACCTCCAAAACAATATTGAACTTGGAAATCTTTCTAAGTGTTGTTCGAGGAAATAGAATGTGATGTTGAAACTTGTACGTGAATCTACCAATCTACATATCTCAGATTTGAACCTTGCAATAGCTTTATAGGTCATTGAATGTGAAATCTTTCAAGTGCTTTATAGGTCATTGAATGTGAAATTTTTCTAGTGTTGTTTGAGTAAATAGAATGTGATGTTGGAATTTGTACCTGAGTAGGTGAATCTACCAATTCATAGATTTAAAATTTGAACTTTGCAATAGATCTACAGATTTAGGTCATTGAATGTGAAATCTTTCAAGTTCTTTATAGGTCATTGAATGTGAAATCTTTGAAGTGTTGTATGAGTAAATAGAATATGATGTTGGAACTTGTACCTTAGTAGGTGAATCTACCAATCTATAGATTTAAGATTTGAACTTTGCAATAGATCTACAGATTGTTAACAATACTCTCGAGAAAAAAAAAAATCAACTTTGTTTTCCTTAATAAAATTAGATAAAAAACATACCATCAACCGTTTTCCTACACTAGAATCTCCTCTTCCACATCAACATCATAGTTTCTCTGATACTGCTATGATACCCAAACTGTCCTTAGACACAACTTTTATTAATCAAGAAAAAGAAAAATTACATAATTTAAGCAAGATCTTACAAAACTCAAAATTACTCACACATGAGAAGAACATAGCTTAAATAAGCTCATCTTTCTTGTTTTCTACACTAAATTTAATATGGACATCTTATCATATAATCATCTTTCTTGTTTTCTACTCTAAATTTAATATGGACATCTTATCACATAATCATGGGAATATGACAAGTGTCCATATACAATAAATGAAGAATATTTGTTATTTTAATTATAAATCATACTAAACTAAATTACATCATTTCTAATAATATTTATTCTAGAAAAGAATAAGTATATATTTACTCTAAAAAAAGACCAAATACTTTGGGATTGTCATGACTAACAAAGGAGAAGAGGGATTGGACTTTATCAATTGTGATATCTTGAAGACTTGTGCTCATGCTTTTTTCTTCCCCTTCTCTTGTGCCTATTCCTCCTAAAGAGATTGAGATGGATTGATAGCTTACAATACTTATGGTAGTGAGTTGGTTTGTTGGATCCTGACTAGTACTATCCCATTCCATAGAGATGGTTCGTGTTCTAGAGTACTTTTATCCAAACTTGTTATAAATTTATTCAATCTACAAATTTTGATAATAAAGACACATTTTTTCATTGGTGACTATTACAAGTTCTTTGTGTGTGTGAAAGTTCTATTTTCTTAAGCTTTCACTCATCTTTAATTTAGATCTTAATTAAATTTGAGCGATAGGATTTAGATTGTCTTAGTCCCTATTCAGTCTTTTCTTTTTATTTCATTTTACTCCATTAAAATGCACTAGTTTACCTAGTGCACTAGGTCGACCTGCCAAAATACTCAATACTGTCTTTGTCCTCATATCTAGAAAGGTCAGATTGCAACAGTCTATACATAGATGACTCCTTTTAAAAGTAGTCTTAATGAACTTGAAAGAACAAAACTAAGCCAAAAAAAAAGATAATCATGCACCAGAAGTACCTTTGCCTCCTTCTTCGGTAGTTGGCAGATTCCAAGCCAGAATTAGGCTGAAAAGATGGCAATTGACAGGAAAATGAGTGGAAATAGACTCACTTGAGAGTGCCTAAAAAAGAAATTACAACCGTTGGTTGATGCACTCCTAGTGAAACAATTGGTCTGCAACATCTCGACGGATATCCATGAGAAAATTGAGGTGCTCCTCAAAGAGATGGTGCAAATGGATGACAAGGATATCCTCTAGTTCTCGAGTAGCTTCCTGAAGGGGTATGAGCTGGGGTGTTTCCTTAATGACATGGAAGCCCCAATGTCCTTCCAGTGGGCCATTCAGGAAATCCCAACCCGTTACTTCTGTATAATATGGAGAATATGCAGGTGGCATAATTGGTGCAAGACTCATCATGGATGTGCTCACTATATTCATAGGAGGTGGATCAGGTGAGTCTTACTCTATAATCGCACACCCCGCATTCTTTGTTTCTATGATAGTTTCCATGCTTGGCACTTCGACAATGAGGGAATCCTTGGTGACTGACCCAAATCATTAACAATGACACTGGCATTTCGACTACGACAGGAAAGAAATTTGAGGTAATCTAGACCCCTGTGGGAGTAGCCACACTCACGGGGCATGACACCATTGATGAAATAAATAAAATGAGAACCTTTGAACCTCTCTAGTGGAGAATCCAGGTGTGCAAATTGAACCATAGGGAGAAATGTGTTCAAAATAATAGAGAAACAGATAGTAATATTCCCATTCCATTGCATTAAGGGATAAATAAAATCAAACACGACATTGTCCTCTGCAATACTCTTACTAATTAAACCTGGCATCATCCTGAACCAGAGCATCAAATATCCCATGGAGTCAAATCTCCCATCTAAACACCCTCCATTAAATTGCATCCTCTAGAAATGGAGCACAGAGGGTAGGTGACAGAGAGGGGATGGATTTAACTGCATGGATAGGTGCATGTCCCCCCATCCCAAGAGTTGCATTGTGATTCTTCTAGGGAAAGGAATTGTTGGAAATGAGTGGAATTGAAAGAGAATTGGCATAAAAAAGGATATATGCACTTGTTAGAACTAACCCTTCATTAGAAAGTTTGTCTCCCACTTTGTTTGTCACTCTACGAACATGAGAGGGGATAAGAATGAGTCTAGGATGCATAAGAGACTTGAGGATTTCAAGAGAGATAAGGAGGCGTCGGCTGGGGGAAATAGAAAGTGATGTTGAAAATTGTACCTAAGTAGGTGAATATACCAATCTACATATATAATATTCGAACCTTGCAATAGCTCTATAGGTCATTGAATGTGAATTATTTCAAGTGTTGTTATTGGAACTTGTATATGAGTAGATGAATCTACCAATCTGCAGATCTAAGATTTGAACCTTGTAATTGATCTACATATTTAACAATACTCTCGAGAAAAAAATTCAACTTTGTTTTCCTTTTTAAAATTAGATAACAGACATACAATCAACCGTTGTACAACACTCAAATTTCCTCTTCAACATCCACATCATAGTTGCTCTGATACCACTATGATACCGAAGTGTCCTTAGACACAACTTTTATTAATAAAGGAAAAGAAAAATTACATAATTTACGCAAGATATTTCAAAACTCAAAATTACTCTAGCATGAGAAGAACATAGCTTAAAAAAGCTCATATTTTGTGTTTCCTACACTAAATTTAATATGGACATCTTATCACATAATCATCTTTCTTGTTTCCTACACTAAATTTAATATGGACATATTATCACATAATCATGGGAATATGAGAAGTGTCCATATACAATAAGTGAAGAATATTTATTATTCTAATTATAAATCCTACTAAACTAAAGTACATCATATCTAACAATATTTATTCTAGAAAAGATTGAATACATATTTACTCTAGAAAATACTAACTACTTTAGGATCATCATGACTAACAAAGAATAAAAGGGGTTAGACTTTATTGTGTGAGATCTTGAAGACTTGTGCTGATCCAGGTGGATATTGGTGGCCACCCACCTATTCCACTTGGACCCCCACCATTGCTTCTTTCAGTTTTTCAGTTACCGCACAGTTTACTATTTTTAATAGTTTTTCGAGTCCTAAACTTTTGGAGCCGTTTTGAGGCCTTAAACGACGTTTTTTGGGAAAACGGGGAGAAACATGGATTGTAGATCAATGTTGCTCACCCAAAAGTTGTATTCCTCAGATAGATCTTTCTAACGAGGTATGTAACACGTCAAACAGAGATCAAATGCCAAAGTTACGTCCCTAGGAAGTTGATGTACCAACTTACCCAAACGGGGCCCATAGTCTTGGTGTTTCATCTCCTAGGGTTAGGTCTTTGGATGTTTAGGGTTTTCCATTGTTTCTCAATAATAATAGGCCTTTGAGCCTCATTGTAACAAAGTTCAGAGGCCAGTAGCTGCCACATCTCTTCTCAGAGATAAGCTACCAGCGCCCTAGCAAGTTTATTTCCATTCTAACTGTAAGCATATTTCAGTCATTTGTTATTAATGAAATGAAGTCTTATTTCTGTTGCATCTTTGCATTTATGTGTATTTCTGTATTTCATTGTGTTCCTACATAAATCCGAATCAGTGGTATCAGAGCGGTCTGCTCGTTCTTGATCCTTCTTTGCATGTCGCCAACGAGGTCGGGGTATAAGGAGTTGGGGCTCAATCTGGTTGAACCTTTGCAAGATCAGCCTCGCAAGCCTCGACGAATGCCCATGGGGGAAGAAAAGAAAGGTGAGGGAGCAGGAGATCCTATCAAAATGTTGCTCGAGGAGGCCCTCGAGAAACAAAGGAACGCGATTATGGACAACTTTGCCCAGATTCTTCAACGGATTCCCACTGGCGGTGCATCGACATCCAACAACCACTTTGGAGGCGCCACTCCTTTTAAGGTACAAGTAAACTTTGACATTCGCGTATTTGAGGGCCAAATAGATGTAGATGTCGTAGATAGATGGTTGAATCTGTTAGAAGGATATTTCTCGGTTCATGACTTTTCCGACCAAGAAAAGATTATTTTCGCACTTCTCAAAGCCGCCCCCCATGTCAAGGACTGGTGGGAAACCTACTCGGAGCAATAGGGCGTGGGAGAACCCTCTCTGTTCTCAGCCGCACCCACTTGGAATTCTTTTTGAGATGTCATCAAGGAACAATATTATCCCGTGGGGAGCTATGAGGACAAATACATACAATGGACTACGCTGCAGCAGCAAAGGGATCAAGATGTGCATGAGATGATGAATCTGTTTCATACCCTATGCACAAAGTTGGGTATCAAATATTCAGAGAAACATTTGGTGTTAAAGTACCACAGTTGTCTGCACAGATACATCCAGGAGGAAATGGAGTTCCTCGACATCTCCTCGCTTGGTGTGGC
>JASDQU010316757.1:0-13317 GCA_032191745.1 Picea mariana | reverse complement strand
AGGAGGACATGTGGCAGATGAGTCCGGCAAGTCGGGTTTTGGAGGCATCGGGGTTTCCCGGGTTGTGAAATGCTCACATATTGAATCGCGATCGGCGATTCCCCGAGTCAATCTAGGCCGTTGATCCGGACAGGGACACGTGGCGCAGGATCCCATTAGATCGGGGTTCGGCATTCGACGTTTCACAGAACGAGAGGTTTATACTCTTCGAAATCCCGAGTTACGATTTCCCTAAGTAACGGGAGCCGTCGATCTACGGAGGGACACGCAGCGTCAGATCTCGCATATCGGAGTTCGGCGTTTCGGGTTTTTCGACACCAAAGGAACTTGCATTTTGGATTCGCGATCCGCAAAATCTCGAAGAGGACGTGGCAAGGTGGGTCCCCAAGACATAGTGTGAGACAGGTGGCATGTACTCGGGGTTTCGGTACTCGGGGTTTTGTGTTGCATGAGGTATGCGACAATACAACCGCCGATTTCTCGATAGGGAAATCCCCGACGCAAGAAAAGGTTGACTCGTTGACTATCGGGGTTCGGGACTTGGAAGGTCCTGTGCATGGTGCAACAGGGCTCGCAAACTCCCGACCGGTAAAATCCCGAATCCCGACAGATGAAGTTCCGAAGGCCGATGGTGGTACAATTGTGTGGACATAATCCCGAGGAGATAATTGTATGGGAATTACAACATGTTATGGGGTAGGTCTAGAGGTCACATCCATAGTTATTGGGAGAATGGGGTTTTAGTACAATCAACATTAGGCATAGTGAGAATTCAACTGCCTTTGAAAAATAGAGGAAATTGATATTGGGGAGAATAAACAATTTTTCACATTGAGTTTTTCAATGAACAACAAGGGAGAGAAATGAAAAATAGAACTAGAGCTAGACCAAGATGGATGGGAAATTTCTGGAGCATGTTGGAGAATGTTTGGAGCACTTTGGACCTAAGGATTAAAGAGAGAGATTGTCGGGATTAAAGCGTAACACTTGGGTGAGGTGCATTGGAACACTAATTTCTTGTTATTGTATTTCCTATTAGTTTTCCTTGGTACTAAGTTCCCTTGAGTTTGCAGTAGAGAGAATCGTGTTTATTTGTGTACCCCAAAAAATGACTGGAACACCTAATAGAATGAGATAAGTGAAGGGTTACATCCTTGGGTTGGGAAGGTCAAGGGGAAGAGATATGGAGGAAATTAGCGATAGTTGTAGGATAATACCAATGGGTTGTGGGGTTTTGAGATGTGATTTGACTATGAGAGGAACCCTTCTCTTGTTTATTCCTAGCGCCAACTCTAGGGTGACTTTTTGTTGAGATTTGGAACAACAAGTATATGGTTGGGTGGAATGTCCTTCCCAGGTAATTGGTTGCACAAACATTTTTAAAAACATAATTGTTTATCTATTATTGAGTTTTCTTTTGAGTGTTATGGATATGAGAATGTTTTTATATGCTATTTTATATTTTTTATTAGCTTAATTCATTTTCATTTAGAATTTTGTAGATAAATTTAATTATGGGTATCAAAATCTAGTTAAACATGTTTAATTTGTATTTGGTAAGCTACGAGAAATGAACTAGAAAGAAACAAATCGACTTTATGAGTATTTTCCGCAAGTAATGTTCCTCGATTAAGTTGGAGGACGTTGCAAAATGGTATCATAGTTGCAAATTGAAACAATGAGCCTGTATGGGCCAGACTCAACATGTAGAAGCTAAAATTGTAGATTTAAATTTTATGGAATGTTTGCAATGTGGTTCTCATATTTTTCCTCGAAAATGTGTGAGAAGATTTCTTGTAATTTTCGTTAATTCACGTTTAGGAGTTAAAATACACAATTTTAAATTTCTAAATATGCATGTGTTGGGATTGTAATTAGTCGAATTATGGAATTTATAGTTTATCCATGAAGAATTGGGTGAAATTGGGCAAAAACCACAATTTTTGCAGTGAAATTTATTGTGAATTCGACATAAGAGTGTTGAATTTTGGGTGTAGTGGTCGAGTTGATACACACCAGGCCTAAGATGGCTAATATAAATCTATTTTAGACTTCATTGTGTCTCTCATAAAAATAATTTTTTGAATTATGCAATTGTAGAAAAATTTGAAATTTGGGAAAATTTGGGTATTTTTCCATACATGACACTAGTATGACATGGAGGCCACATGGAAGTGACATGAAAGAGGTGGCACAGAATTCCACAATTTCAATTCCATGGTGGTATTTGGTTGTACGGTGGCAAGTGACGTGGGAGCCATGTGAGGTAGTGGTATAATCAATATTGAATTGATGACCTTTTTTATTAGCTAAAAGGTGCAAGAATATTTTCCAATATTGAATTAAGATCAGATTATCATCAAGTGAGGATAAATTAACATGACATCAACAATACAACATTTATAAAAATATATGAGCATTACGAATCCACGATAGTTCCATTTGGGCTATCAAATTCCCCAGTTGTTTTTATGTACCTAATGAATGGAGTTTTCAGAGAATACATGGATAAGTTTGTAATTTTTTTCTTGGATGATATTCTAATAGACTCCAAGAAATAATAAGAGCATGAGAAACATTTAAGAATGGTTTTTAAGGTTTTACTTGATTATAAATTGTGTGCCAAACTAAGTAAGTACATCTTTTATCAAAATAAGATTCACTACTTGGGGCATATTAACTGAGCAGAAGGGATAGTAGTTGATCTTGCGAAGATAGAGACCATTAGAGGATGTCCAAAACCAAGTAATTTCACGTAGGTCATATATTTTATGGATCTTTTAGGTTATTACCAAAGATTCATAAAGGGGTTTTCAAATATTTCAATCCCAATCAATTATTTTCAAAAGAATGGGGTGAAGTTTGAATGGACTCCCAAATGTGAAGAAATGTTTTCAATAGTTCAAGGATATTCTGACAAGTGCACATATCATGACGATTGCAAATAAAAATGAATATT
This sequence comes from Picea mariana, assembly GCA_032191745.1. Taxonomy (NCBI): domain Eukaryota; kingdom Viridiplantae; phylum Streptophyta; class Pinopsida; order Pinales; family Pinaceae; genus Picea; species Picea mariana. The sequence continues at coordinate 10,358 of JASDQU010316757.1, read as the reverse complement.
TTTTAGTTTGCACTGATGCATGAAAGGAAGAACTTGGTGGAGTCCTTAGTAAAAAGGATCATGTAGTACTCTATAGGTCCCATAAGTTAAAAGAGTGTGAAAGGAATTATTCTACACATGACATGGAATTAGAAGCCATTATTCATGCATTAAAAATGTGGAGACAAATTGAGTTAAGAACATACCGCTTTGGTCTAAATCATTTGTTTGTACAACCAACATTAAACGCCAGGCAAACTAGATGGCTCAAATTTATGAGTGAATATGATTTTTAAATTAAGAATATAAAAAGAAAGGAAAATCAAGTGGCCAATGCACTCAACATAAGATCTCATGAAGTACATATTTTAGCCATTAGCATGTTCATCACTGATTTAAAACGAAAAATTTTAGAGGAAACAAATTTAGATCCGTAATATCTAAAATTAAAAGATACATTACAACCAGACAATTTACAGGAGAAATTTTATTATTATGACCTGAAAGATAATGAAATCCTCATGTGCAAAGGAAAAATGTATGTTCCTAATTTAGGAGAGATAAAAAATATTGTGTTTATGGAAATGAACCCAAGATATCATATGACCATTGCAACTATAAGAAGCCAATAATTTTGGCTAGGAATGAAGAAATAAGTGAATAATTATATAGGCATGTGTCTAGAATGTCAAAATATGATGACAAAGAATAGACATCCAACAAGGGTTTTATTGTCATTTTTCTTTCTTGAGTGGAAATGGGAAGTGGTTACAATTTATTTCATTGCAAATCTACCCATTATAGTGAAGCAACATGATTCCATCATGGTGGTAGTGGATAAATGAAAAAAATATCCACATTTTATTCTTGTGAAGAAAACACACAGGGCAAAAGATATTGTCGATATTTACATGAAGGAAGTTCTCACGCTACATGGACTGCCTAAGAAGATTGTTTAAAAAATATATCCAAAGTTTACCTCTAATTTTTGGAAAGGTTTTCTCAGAGAATTTGGAACAAATTTAAATCTCAGTATAGCTTATCACCTAGAGTCACATGGGAAAATAGAGAGGACTAAATAATCATTGAAGACATGCTCAAAATTTACGTGATGGAGAAACCGTCAAAGTAGGAATATCACATCCACTTAGTGGAATTTTGTTACAATAATGGGTATCAAGCCTCATTAAAAATGAGCACATTTGAAGCATTCTATAGAAGGAAGTGTAACAAGCCAGTAAGTTGGGATAACCCAATGGACATATACGTCATTAGGCCATAATTTTTAAAGGAAATGGAAGAAAAGTTGTGCAGGCAAGAATAATGTTTCTAGAAACTTTAAAGTGGGTGAACATGTTTTCCTAAAAGTGAAAGAAAAAAGAAGTTTGATAAGGTTGGGTTGATACCCAAAGTTTGTAGCAAGATATTGTGGGCCTTTTGAAATACTAGAGAAGATAGGGCTAGTTGAATACATGCTATCATTGCTTGCATCCATGAGAGTGAATTATTTTTTAATGTATCATTATTAAATAAATATGTTCTTGAATCTAGCCACATAATTGATTGGACTGTGATCTAGGTGGAAAACAAAGAGAATTTCTAGGTGGAACCATAATGAATCTTAGTCTATGAAGTAAAAATTCTTAATAGAAAATCCATAGGTTTGGTAAAGGTTGAATGGACCTTCTATGCTCCTAAATATGCAACATGGGAGCATGAATAAACTATGTGGGAGTAATAGCAACAAACATTTTTCAATTTTGAAGAAAATTGTAGCTTAAAATGCAAGACTTCATTTTGGGTAGCTAGAGTTCCAGTGCCATATCTCATAATTATTGGTCACCTCTGCTAATAGCCTTGATAAGAGGATGGTGCATCCCAATGGAATAAAGGTATTGAAGGGGGCACATTCATTGGGTTAGTAGGTTGAGAAGAATGAGAGAGTATGGTTGGGATTGTTTTTCGAGAGTAAATAGATTTCATAATTTTGTTCTCTAAATAGTGTAATGTAAATTTGTATATGTATTAGGCATGGTTTTGTTCACCAAGGATAATGAACAATTGTAGGCGAGGGGTAATGTAAAATCCCCACTATAATCCCCATTTTATTTAATGAATAATATATATATATATATATATGAATATGTTAGGTACCAAATCCATTATAATAACACAAAATAGAAATATTGCAGATAATAACAACACAACAACACAATAGATGAAACCTCAACACCAAGATAATACTTTTATTGATAGGAAACAATGTTCACTTTCCTCTTTGAGGTGGAAACATATAGCATAACAACACTATATTACAATAATTCTCAAGACAAAACTTCTCATGCCCTCGAATCCTATTTATATTAAATCTATCTACCACAAGAACAATCGAGAGGAAGATATTATAGAAGTGGACTCTTATATTATGTCTTATTACATTTGAATTATTATTCCTTATTACTATGACTTATTAATATTTACCTTTAATACATGGAAAATATAATATTGACCATCCCCCAAAAAAGAACATTTGACCCAGTCATAGGTTTTAGTAAACCCTGAGTGCCCAACTCTAGGTGTAGAATGAAGCTCAGAAATCACTATGGATTTAGGTTGTGACTATTTACTTAAATACATATGAACTTTGTAGCAAAGCTCATCATTGTTTCAAAAGTGCCTTGGGGAAACTCGAGAATTGTCTTGCAATTGTTGGATCAAATGTGAAATTTTTGGATCTTGCAGCCATTCCTCGTGTACAACTTAGAGCCAATATAGTGCAATTAAGGAGAGGGGAAAAATAGACCCTTCATCTTCATATTTTCTTGAAAGAGCTTAAAAAACCACATTGTATTTTCCTTTCTTTTAAATGATATCATAATCATATCCAAATATCTTAGTCACCCATTTTTGTTCTCCAGGGATGAAAGATGTTGCTCTAGAAAATACTTGAGGCTCTTATTCAATCTATCTTAATTTAGAAGCATTTCCCTAATAGATAAGGGTGCTAGAGATCCACCACATGAAAAATAGCCAACATTTCCTTATCATAGATTGATTGGTCCAAATGTCACTCTGAAAGTGTTTTTTTGGTAAAGACCAAAGGTCGACCATATTGCATAAGGACTACTCCAATTCCACTCCATGAAGCATCACATTCCAGGACAAAGGTATTTGTGAAATTTTTAAGGAAGAGGACAAGAGTGGTGTGCATATCCTCCTTGAAGGCTTGGAGGGAATGATCAATTGTTGGATTCCAAGTAAAAGAATTATTTTTAAGGAGAGGAGTGAGACGCACCACAATTTTTCCATAAATATTAACAAACTTGCGATAATATCCTATTAAACCCAGAAAACCATTCAATATTTTGCGATTCTTGGGGCCAGGCCAATCCTTCATAGATTCAATATTCATAGGATCCACCCTAACACCATCCTTTCCAACAATATGACCCCAGTACTCGACTTTTAAGGCTCCAAAAGAAATTTTAGATTTTTTGTGGAAACTTTGATGCTGAGAGAGCAGATGAAGAACTCAATCCACATGAGAAATATGGGTTCTCCATGTTTTACTAATAGAGAAAATGGAATAATACATGATTCATGAGGATTTGGAAAGTAGACGGAGCATTACACAAGCCAAAGGGCATGACGAAGAACTCCTAGTGGCCCTCATTAGTGAGAAATGTAGTCTTAGGAATGTATACATCTTTCATATGTATCTAGTTGTATCCAGAATGAAGATTGAGTTTAGTAAAGAACTCAACACAATTTAATTCATCTAAGAGATCATCAATGATATAAATGGGAAATTTCGTTTTGATGGTGAATTTGTTGAGGGTGTGAAAGTCAGATCACATACACCAAGATCCTTATTTATTAAGAACCATTACCACAAGACAAGAATATGGGATATTGCCAAAACAGATAATGACTGTGGTGAGAAATTCTAAACAATTTTATCAATTTATGTTTTCTAGGAAAAGGGATGAAGATAGGGATGAACTTCAGGAGGAAGGTTTCCAGGGACAATGGGACTAGAATGAACATGAAAACCATGGGAAGGGGGAATTCCTTGGGGAGTGAAAAAAATATCTTGATGTTTGGAGAGGATTGATCGGAAGTTAGGATGCAAAGAGGGTGTCTCAGTGGCTTGAATGGAATGGAGTTGTGCAATAATACCATAATTACCTTTTTTCAGGAGGTTTTTCATGTGATGGGAACTAATAATCTAAGGGGAACCACTTGTGATTCCTTGGAAATTATATTGTATTCCCTAATGGTTGAATTGCATGGTTAATTCCTTAAAATCCATGAGAATGGAGCCAATATTCCTTAACCATTCAACACCTAGAATAATGTCAAAACCAACCATGTCTATAGAAAACATATGATATTTCATGTTTGGAGACACAATTTGGAGACACATGATTTCACAATGCCCCTGATATTTCATGGACCCTCCATCAGAAACCATGATTTGAAAGTTATTGATTACATGGATAGAGAAATTAGTTTCTTTGGATATGTTGTGATGAATAAAATTATGGGTTATTCCACTGTCAACAAGGATCATGACCTTATAATTCTTAATGTAACCAATTATATTGAGGCTTTGAGGAGTAGAGAATCATGTGAGAGAATCTAGGGAAATGACCAGTTTGAATTCGAGGGGGGCTCCGAGGGTGGAGTAAAGTCAGTGGGTTCAGGTGAATTGGCCACAGGGGGAGCCTCAACATTTTCTTCAAAAAATTTACAGGGATAGGTATCAAATAAGGGTACAAGAAGTCCCCATAAATAAAAACAATTTACTCCTGTAGAGTTATACTCCAAACTGAATAATAGTGCAGTGGCGAAATGACTAAATTCTTAATAGGAAGAAATATGTTGTAATTTCACAACCCAAATGAAGACAACAAGGTTGCATGACAATAGATCTTATTTGTTCTTATTTTTTTTTGTTTCCATCCCAAGGGTTGGGGATTTTAATGTCTCTACAGACAAAGGTTTTCCCTGTTCTATATATCTTTTATATATGTGCAGGGTCGAACAGTACTACCCGCTAAGGAGGCAAGATTGTACCCTTAGTCGTACTACCCGATTACCTAGGTACTATAGAGTATGTTCGAAAGTGTTTTTCTTGTTGGTACTATAGAATTCAAGTGGTTGATTGGTTTATCAATAGAGGGATTTAGTAAAGTCAACATTCAGTAGAGTGAGAAGCTAGTCATCCTGGGAAAATAGAGGAAATTATTATGGGGGAAAATAGGTAGCTTTTCACATGGATTTTTTACATGAACAACAAAAGAGAGCAGGGAAAAAGATAATTGTAGATAGAGAAAAAAGTTTTGGATAATTCTTTATAATGTTAAATTGTTTTTGGGGCGTTCTAGAACGAAATATTGAAGAACCAGGTTGTTATTCATATTTATCTATGTAACTTGATAAATGAATGGGACGTCCGATGGACTGACATAAGTGAAGCGGTAAGTTCCATGGGTTGGGAAGGTCAATAGGAAGAGAGATAGAGGAAATTTGGGATAATTGTAGGATAATACCAGTGGTTTGTGGAATTTTGAGTTGTGAGTGGACTATGAGAAGCACCCTTCTCTTGTGGATTCGTAGCCCCATCTCAGGGGTGAATTGTTATTGATATTTGGAACAACAAGTCTATGTTTGGGTGGAACATCCTTCCCAAGAAGTTGGTTGCACAATTGTTATTAAAAGCATAAGTGTTTATTCATTATCTGAGTTTTCTTATGAGTCTTATGGTTGCGCATTTTACTCTGTGAATGAGAATGGTTTTATCTTCTATTGCAGATGATTTATTAGTTGCATTCACGTTCATTTATAATTTTGTATATGTATTTAATTATGGGCACCAAAATCTAGTTAAATATGTATGTAGTTCGTAGTTTGTAAGCTACAGGAAATGAACTAGCAAGAAAAAATTGGCTTTATGAGTATTTTCCGCAAGTAATGTTCCTCGGTTAAGCTAGAGTAATTTACAACTATCATCATTCGTTCGTGGTGATAAAAAAAAATTCTAACTATATATGAAGAAAATAAAAGTGTACAATTTGAATGCATATGTAAGAACCTATACTATTTTAATAAGAGAAAGAAATGCATGAAGCTTAAAGAATAAACATAACATCCATAATATTTGTTATCAAAATAAATCACTAAATAAAAAAATTTATGTGTCAAGACTTAATATACCTAGAGTGAACTGATCCCTAATAAACATGAAAGTAAACATATTTATAACAATAAAAAATAAAAAATAAAATAAAAAAGTGAAAGATTTATGATTTGTCATTGTTTAATATCTAATAATTTGCAACAACTCTTTAATCCACACCCTCCATTTATTCTAGACCTTTAATGGATGGTTGAACTCTCTTCTATTCGATTTCATTTATTTTATGTGCAATAACATTTCTTTATACATATTCGTGTACATGAACATATCAATGGATATGAGAAGGTTGTATCCCAAATAATACTATAGTGTAGTGTAGTTACTAGAACAACAACCAAATATTCATGTACATGATATTTCCACTGAATTAACCATCGATGGTAGTCAATGCATTTTATAGTGCATATTTTTTTCACACTAAAAAAATGAACAAAGAATAGAGTATGGATCTAAACTATGCACTTTTGTCAAATGAAATTGACCACAATAGACACATAAACAAACCATAATGAGCACAAAAATTTTACACTAGAAACCCAAATGGGAAAAGTAGTTTAAAATGGAGCTCATTTTTTTAATTTTAAAAATATTTAGTACAAGAAAAAATAGGGAGAATTCAGGGGTAAGGGGAAGTCCAACAACCATGACCCTTACTTTCACATTCCTTAGCCTTATATCCTATTTTATTTTTTTTATCTTTTAATTAACTATTTTTCCTTCTCACTGCCAATTTATCTTATTCAAATTTTACTTTTTAATTGTTTTACATAGCTTCCTTAACCATTTCTAATTATTGAATTGGATTGCATGTATCGAGTCTTAAACATTCATTGGTTCAGATCCATTTTGGATCACAACTCCCCATTGAGAGGATTTGTGTCCTCCAAAAGATCAAATGAAACCAATCTAGAACAATGTGGACCTTATATCTACTTATTTGGAACTTATCTTTGACTTTGGCTCCTAGATATATATTTGACATCGGATCTAGAATTGGTTTGATGCTTTGGCTACTTTCTCTAGTCCAAGATATGGCTCCAACTCTAGTTCTAACAATATTACAAGAAAAATGCATTTTCTCAAACAAAAATCTCATCTCATTAAATGCATTTTAAAAACCATTCTATAGTACTCTATTAGATGAGATGGCCTTGACATGGGTGGCCAAATATATTTTTGTAGTTACAATAGTAGGATACCTCATTTTGACATGAAGAAAAATAGGTAGTTAAGTGACTAGTACAAAATTTAGGGCATGAGAACACTAGTACTTCTTTCAACCAAAATGGTGTACTATATTGAGAATTTTTTCTAGGGACCGTGAACCACACATTAAAGATTACCTTAACATGGGATATGAATAATTTTATTGGATATTCGTGAATGTACATAGTGCACTTAAATTTGGTCAAATATCCTTTGAGAAATTAAATCATTGGTATGTTCAAATAAACACAATGTGTAACACATGTTGTTCTTAATACCATATTGAATATTGTTATTATTATGATACACACACACATTTTGGACATTACATAACACCCTTGTGTAGAAATTTTAAGTTATATTGTTGTTGACATAATCTAGAGACTTTTTAATAGCATCTTGTGTACAAGGTTGTAGGGTTGTACTTTTTATCAAAAAATGTGTTTATATGGTACATTCCCCGAATGTGGTGGAGTGGAATTACTAAGCAAGTGCATATGTGTGACTGATGAGTATGAATTGGGAAGGAAGGACATTAAATTACAAAGCTTCAAATATTTCATGTATGATATTGAGGGATGACATGAAAGAAAAAATATATAGTTCATGACTTCTTAGGTTAGTAATTAGTACTTAAACAATATATTTTCTTTCGTATTGCACATTGAAATGTGATGGGGGAATCATTGTAAAAGTGAATTTATATATGTATTTATTTTTCTTCCAATAGGTACAAGTCTATGAATTTGTGAAGGATTTATTCTAAAACACCGATCAATATGTTCAATGTGTACATGTGTCTCTATGGAACAATGAAAATTGTATAATATGAAAAGATACATTTCTCATTGGTAATATTTTATCAATGGCTAATTTTTTTAGAGCTACACCCTTAAACTACAAAATGAGATTCAAATCCAATATTATTAATTACATTAGGTCAACATAATGGTACATATCACATATATGCATGGATCATATATTAGTGAAGAAAAAAGAGTTAAATTGAAGGAGTATAAATTATACATAAGTGATGATATGTGCCATGACTTAGATTATGTACAACAATTCTTTTATATTTTCTACAATTAATTGAAGTATAACAAAAGATATATGGATTGACATGTGATTTGGTCATATGGTTAGGTGGGGAAAAAAATTAAAGGTATGACATATTTGGAACTATTTTGCGGCTAGGAATGGGAAACAAAAGCATTGCTAGATTGTGAGAAGAGGAATTTACCCCTTCTCCTAAACATCCAAATGAATATATTGTAATCATCCCCCTCATCATATCGATTCTATTCCACCTAATGACTCGATTACCTAGATTTTAATATATGGAATTTAAATGTGCCCATCATCACCCTAGTATATTGATCATGAAAAATGACACATTCCCTTTCTCCTCTTCACTCTAATGTCCACATTGTGAGAAATAGAATTTTCTCTATGTGCTCATCTCCCCCATTTGTATATTATGAGAAAAATCATGTTCTCCTTCTCATCATCACCTTTATTATTACATCAAGAGAAAAGGGATGTGCAAAACCTTCTCACCACCTTAATTCTTAATAATAATGTAATAAGGGGACTTTGTTCCTTCTTCTCATCACCCAAATTCCTATCTTGTGAGAGAGGTATAATTACATGTGATCATACTCTTCATCTGTTGGAATACTTAGAGGGGGGGTGAATCAGTATGAGAACTTTTTACCACTTTCAATCACATTATATATAAACTTAAAATTAATATGTGATAAACTATTGAATATTATTAATTTTCAATAATGAAACATGCAACAATCTGTCAAAAATCTATCAAAGACATGCCTCAAGTAGGCACTATAACATTATCAACATATAACTAATATGTACCTCAAACCATGTGCCAACATCCATAAAACATGTACCAAGAGATACCATCAAACATGTGCCATATCACTCATGATCTTCCTCAAGCATATACCATAGAAAAACTTGTATTCCAAGTATCCAAGATGTGCCTTAAGGCATATAAAAAAGCTCACAAAGACATGCCTCAATCATGTGCCAAACTTTTCAAGATGAAATCATCAAAAAAAAAATAACATACCTTTAAACCTACAGTTGACCTAATAGACAAAATTTCAGACTTTTAGATCTTCCTCATCCTCAACAACTTGGTACTAATATTCTCCCCAAATTTGTGTTAGCATAACGAGACTAAGAGAAATCAACTAGCAGGACCTCACGGGACAAGGGTCATACAACTTGTGGGGGTTCCTCGCAGGACACTTATAGTTTGACTCACATGGGTCAGCGAAATTGGGGTTTTTCATAAACCCTCATTTTCCTCTGCAATCCTCAACATTTCACACTCCCTACTCTTTATCTTCCTTAGAATTTCTACTTTGGATTCTCCAAGTAGATTAAGTGTGATCACATATAATATATTCAATAAAGTTATGTGTGTAATAATGAGAGGCTTATTGAAGTGTATTTATATTTTTCCATGTGACTTATTTCCTTAACTTAAGGGCCAACCTATACATGTTGGATTACTGAGAAGGGGGTGAATTACGAATAGAGCAATTTAATCATTTTTAATCATATAATCCAAGTGTTATATGAATGAAGCATTGTCATCCAATAACTGTAGAGTAAATAAACAATGAACAAATGAAAAATCATACACATACACAATACACCAGTGTTTTACGTGTAAACCCAAATCGGGAGAAAACCACATAATGTTTTTTCTTATATGTCTTGAAGAATTACATTCATTGGAAGCACAACCTTCCTTTGTTTTCCAGATGCAACTGAATGGAGGCTCCAACCCCCTAGTTTCTCAGGCTAGAACCTGAAGGAAGCTCCAACACCCCAATTCTTTGGCTACAACTAGAAGGAGGCTACAACCCCCTATGTTCTCTAGCTACAACCGGAAGGTGGCTACAACCTATCATCACGTTCTTTAGATCGTGATGAT
>JASDQU010316753.1:0-13317 GCA_032191745.1 Picea mariana | reverse complement strand
AACGAAATGCTAGAAATGACAGAATAACAGTAAAATATCCAGCATAATCTTCACAATACAAAGAAATGATATACGAAATAGCAACAGAAATAGCACTTTGAATCAGATAGCAATGTTCACAGGCCTCTTCGAGGGGGCAACCTCCAGTTGAGCAGCGCTCTGTTACAATAATATTCCAAGCTAGGGTTCTCATACCCTCGACTCCTATTTATACTAAAAAGAAGCATCTAGAGGAAGATCCTTCTAGAAGAGGAAGCTTCTATTAGGTCTTCTTACATCCGCCTTATTCTATTTTATTGAAAAGTCTTATTAATATTGACCTTTATTACATCCGAATACATTGATCTACCTACGTGCGGGTTAGGACCTTAACAAATTGCAGGTTAGCGTCGATCACGAGATGCAGTCTTGGGAACATAAAAACTTAGTCGAGCTATAGAAAGCAACAAAGAAGCGGGAAGCGCTGGAAAAAGACTGTGAGCAGGCCAAATCCAAAACTCAGAAGGAGACAGAACACGGGAACGAACTAGAACGANCAACGCTGGTACAAGGAAGAGGAAAGGATCAATGTAGCGATCCAAGAACTCAAACAGAGGCAAAAGACCCTACCAATCCCAGAACACATCAAGGGGACACAAGAGCTGAAGAAGATGCAAGCAAAATTGATCACTGTGCAAACACAGAAACAAGAGAGTGAGGCTCAAATAGAACCATTACAGGAACGGGTAGCAGAAGTACCCACACAGGCAGAAGCAGCTAGAACACAGATAGCATAGACACAGGCAGAATGTGCAAGATTATTGAGCGACGAAGTGGCAGTTTAGGTAGTGGATACCATTAAGTAGAAGACTACGCATGCACTAACAACAGCAGCAGAGATAACAGAAAAGTTCCAAACGATCACCGAGGAGATCGAGGCAGCTCAGAAAGACTAGGTAACTCAGGACGAGTCACATGTCATTGTTGGGGGCTTGTTGGCACTAGGACAAAGTAGAAATAAGGACGATCATGAGAAAGAAAGCACGCAAAGAGCGGAACGACAGTTGGCAAGAAACATAACATGCGTGCATGCAAGAAAGCGTGCATAAGGAAAGTGACAGCTGAAGGAAGAAAGGTACACGTGTGTGGGAGGAAGAACTAATGTCGGTAGGGTTAGGGTTTTGGTAATGCTTTGTAAACAACTAAGGAACCCAAAATGTATAAATATAGATACGTAGGTATCATGTAGAGGTTGGTTGGACTATTGTAGAGGTCGAAGCATTGTAGAGGTTTGACTGTTTCATGTCAAAAGTTTGTGTATTAGCTCGGGATCTTAGTATGCAATGTTGACTGTGCGAACTATATTTGTAAGATGTTGAGCTCAGGGGGAAGGGAAATTGTAGATTCTAGGGATTAGACCGTAGGATGAGGAGCCTGGTGCGATCTAGTTCTCCCCACATAAATTTTACCCATCAGAGGGGAATTGTAAGCGTGCAGCGCCGGACTTGCAGAACTACCATAATAAAAGAGCCAAGAGACAAATATTTGTGGAAGTAGCCTAGGAGGGGTGAACCATGGTAAATGACTTTGTGATGTGATGAATTTATGCATCTCTTTACTTTCTTTCCGCCATTTATCATTATGCTTAATCAATGAGTTAATACTTTGTCATGGAACACGAATATGTTGCTTAGGAAGTAACCGTGTAATGTAAGCGTGTACCCGTGAGAAATAGGTGTATTACTGTTATAGTTCATAGTGCATGGATATGGTTAACAAACCCCTATCTCATACTCAATCCTAGGTTGTAAACATCTGCGTCTTACAACGACCCATTTAAAGTTATCTCGGGTGAGACTGGGCAATGCATTCAGTGTATTGTGTTTCCTTCTGGTTTACAAGAAGGGTCGATAGTTTTAAGATTTGTTGGTAACCTAAAAGATATGAACCTCAGGTAAACAACACATATAGTAGGAGGGGACATCTCAATAAACCAACAGAGATCAAGTGCCAAAAGTCATGTGGGCCCCGTTTGGGTAAGTTAGTCGGTCAACTTCCTGGGGTCGTAACTTTTGCATACGATCTCCATTTTAGGTGCATGATAGCCCGTTGGAAAGGTCTATCCGAGGAATACACCTTTTTTTGTGATCCCTAGAGATTGTAGTAATCCCTAAAAATGTTGTTTAGGGCCTCAAAACGGCCCCGCAAGTCAAAGACCCGAAAACTAGGAAAAAACTGCCAAACTGGAAAACTGCCAAAATGAACCAGTTGGAATAGGTGGGAGGCCACCGACATCCATATGGATCACTATTGGACTGCATCATGCGACATTTGAGGAATTTAGATCCTCACCTTTGCACAAAAGATGGAGTTAAGGCTGGTCATGAACATGTTAATCTCCAACTTCTCTGTGTTCATATGCGGAGCATGCCGAAGTAGCTCCATAAATCGGCTCTCATAATCCGACACCATACGACCACCCTGTTGTAAGGCACTGAACTCATCGAGCTAGCACTCAATGAATTCCTCTAACAATTACTTTTCCCTAAATCGTTCCTAGAACCGTTCCCCCTAAAACGGCTTCGACGGCCATGTTTAGCTGAGGTAGGATCATCTTCCTCCATGGAAGAGCGCTCCCCTTTAGCTGACGACTGCCTATGCGGACCTTCACGCAAGAGGTTGAAGTCGCGAAGCGTGAAGCACATCTCTTGGCTCTCCAGCCATGCCTCGACGTTTCAGCCATCTGTGGCACTCGTGGACTCAGGAACTTAACCCTCTCGAGTTTTTTTTGAAAGCTACCAGTATTGGCGGGGCGCGTTGTGGACCCTTAGGGGTACAGGCACCCTGGCCTTATCCCAGCACAGACAGTTAGTCAAGGCCTCTGACATTCCCTGGTAGGGCCCTGTCAGACCCAACACATCCCACGTGACAATCATCTCATGCTCAAGACTTGCTCTTCTCCTTGGGGGTTGGATCCCTCTGGCATGGGTGCTACTGGAGGTGTTGTGCCTCCTCCCCAGGCACCACGTCGTGAATCTCTATGGCGTCCTCTAACTCTGATTTCCACAAGGACATGTTAATAATTCAATTAGCATTGAATATAAATAAAGGGATTAATTCAGTGGAAGGCGTGGCCATCCATAGTCCCAGGTTGAATCCGTTCTGATACCATATGTAACGCTCCCACCATTATGGAAACACGTGTCAGATAACATCAATTCTTTTTTTTCTTTTTGTTAGAAAAAAAAGCACATCACCCTTTGTGGAAACACCATCAACACATCGTTCGCTTAAATTAACGAAACAAAAATAATGCATTGTTGATCATTATGACACACTGTCATCACATCAACGTCATCATCAACTATCATCCATGAATCAATCCATCAATCCTAAAACATCTACAATCCATGGCATCGGGATAATATCATCGTTATTCAACATACAACAACATTGAATATTCGTTGCGCGCGAGAGTAAACAAATCTAGAACGTTCACAGGTCAACCTAAGTGATGGCACAAGATTAAAATAGTGTATGCTCACTATTCCAGAGTGATCATCCTTATTAATCCAGATGTAGGATAAAATTTCGTAACGAAACGCATGCCCACTTATATCAAGGCGTGCAAGTACAATTGGTTACTAAACTCATCATGCATCACCATTGATGAGATGTGCGTAAGTAATCAAGCTAAAACATGGTGCATCCATCCTTATTCCAATTATTAAATGACAGCATGATCAAGGTGCGAGGCAAAAATTCCTTAAATTGAGACGTTGACGAAATAATCAACAATCCATCTGGTATAAACATTAATTCACTGGCACCCAAGAACCCATCACATAGTCATTACACATCAACAAATCTTCATAGCACAAGAAGTCCAATGACTAAACAAATATTCCTTACATCATATTCCACTCGTGCAAGAAGTCTAAAACTTAACATCCATCCTTACACTAAATTCATTGTGCGCTAGGAGTCGAATATCGGAAACCATCATCCATTTCATAAATTTCATGCGCGCAACAATCCAACACCTAGACAATTACTCATCTCATTAAATTCCTTGTGTGCTAGGATTCTAACATCTAAACCATCAATCATCTATATTAACGAAATCAACGCACGAGAATTATATATCCTAAGACAATCATACATCAACAATTATGTATCACACAAAAATAGCAGAAGTTAAATCAATCTTTTTGGTGTGGATTCCCACCCACAGAAAAGAATCCCTCAGATCCGTTTTCAATTCATTAATATGACATAATCATCGTCCACTATTGTAGGTCACAGAAAAGAAACCACTGGAGGAAGTATTGGATGAGAAGGAGTTAGATCTAGTCGTAGTAATACTGCAAGAAACAGAAAGGATCACATCAATCCAACGGTTTATGGAGATTTAAGTTGGCATAGTGTGAGTGTTCCTGCACAAGAGAATGGAAGCTGCAGAAGCACCTATATCATCTAAAGAAGGCATGTCATTTATGTTTAACTACAACCCTTTGGTTGTTGGTAACACACCTATCGATCGCCCAGCTCGGAGGCACCAGTTACAATAGGAAAGAAGCTAAATTAAATTTGGCATGTTGTTGTCAAGATCCTGGATAAAGAGACTGGGGGGAACCTCGCAGATGGACCTCACATATGCCACCATTCCAGTGTTTGGAGGGGAACATAGGATATTATACAGAGAAGCCCAGCTAGCCTACATTGTCAGTGATGAGGCCAACCCTACCAATCATCCCATCTATGCTTTGGACACTTATTTAGGCTTCAGTTTACTATAGCTCACCCACACCCCTAAGGCTCCTTTACAGATAAAAAAGCAGCCCATCATTAATCAGGAGACCTCCCCTCCAACTTCCTATGTTTGGAAGATGTTCTTTGATGGAGCTTCCTCCAGTATGGGTGCAGGTGCTGGAGTAATATTCATATCACCCTGCCAAGAGACCATATCCCTGTCATACAAGCTGGAATTCGAAGTCACCAACAATGTGGCAGAATATGAAGCTCTAGTTCTGGGATTAAGAGCTGCCAAGGAAATGGGAATTAAAGAGATCGTTGTGTTTGGAGATGCAGAGTTGATCGTGCAGTAGGTAAAAAACGTTTATCAGACCAAGAATCCTCGACTCAAGAATTACAGAAATGAGGTATGGGACTTAGTCAATAATTTCTTCTTGGCTTTTAATATCTCCTTCATTCCAAGGGAAGAAAACGCTCCAGCCGACTTCTTAGCTTTCACAGCTAGTGTGCTCGAGGTTCCTGCGTTGACCACTATTGAGTCTGATGTTGAGATAAAGTATAGACCCTTAGTACCCGACAATGTCAAGCATTGGAAGGTATTTGAGGATGATCAGGAGATTGAAAAGTTTCTTCAATCCGTTGATAACTTTTCTACATTACACATAGATGAGGAGCCCGACACTGCAGAAGAGCTTGACCATCACCCCGGGGAATATGCGAATAGAATTGTTGATCACCAGATCATTCAGCTACTGAGCAATCACATCCCAAAAGGTCTAATCCCATTAGAAATATTGTTCGATGGGAATGATGTGGCAGTAAAAGGTGAGGTTTCAGGTGATGATGATGACACAGCTGAATGCAACATAGGCACACCGGAGGAGCCCAAGTTTGTCAAGCTGTCAAGGAGTTTGACCGAGGGGCAGAGGATCGAATATACCAAGTTGCTGAAGGAGTTTGCTGATGTGTTTGCATGGACCTACGAAGATCTCAAGACATATGACACATCAGTCATCAAGCACAAGATCCCACTAAAGGAGGAGGCTAAGCCATTCAAGCAGAAGCTGAGACAAATAAATCCTATGCTGCTACCTGTTATGGAGAAGGAGGTAAAGAAACTGCTAGATGCCCAGATCATTGTCCCCTTGAGATATTCTGAATGGGTGGCCAATTTGGTCCCGGTGAGAAAGAAGAATGGAGAAATCATACTCTACGTCGATTTCAGGAACCTGAACAGAAGTTTGAGGAAGGACAATTATCCTCTGCCCAATATGGAACACATATTATAGAGAGTCACTGGTGCATCCAGGATGTCTATGATTGATGGCTTCTCTGGATACAATCAGATATCATTCATGCTTGAGGACAGAGAAAAAACAACCTTCATCACTCCTTGAGGCACATTCATGTATGCCAAAATGCCTTTCGGACTGATGAATGCAGGAGCAACATTTCAGCGGGCCATGGACATAGCCTTCATTAGGGAGGAGGATCAGCTTGTGGTGATATATCTGGATGATATCACAGTCTTCTCTAAGACTGATAAAGAGCACTGCTGCCACTTAAAAAGAGTTTTCCTGAAGTGTCAGAGGTATGGCCTATCTTTAAACCCCAAGAAATCACTGTTTTCTATGCAGGAGGGAAAGTTGTTAGGTCACATAGTGTCAGCAAAAGGAGTAAGGATTGACCCAAGCAGGGTGGAAGCGATTCAGGCCCTGTCACTTCCCCGGTCTAAGAAGGAAGTTCGGGCATTTTTGGGGAAGGTCAACTTTCTGAGGAGATTCGTCTCAAACTTTGCTGAGCTAGTAAAACACATCACAGCCATGCTCAGGAAGGACCATGAAATAAAATGGACTACTGAACCCAGGGAATCTTTCGCGCAGATAAAGAAAGCATTGACTGAGGCACCTGTGCTAATTAGTCTCGATTATTCTAGAGATTTCCTGATTTTCTCATTTGCTTCCGATGACTCAGTAGCAGCAGTCTTATTGTAGAGAAATGATCAAGGGTGAGAAAAACCCATTGCCTTCTTCAGCAAGGCATTGAGAGATGCTGAACTCAGATATGAGATCATGGAAAAGCATGCTTATGCATTGGTGAAATCTCTCAAAGCTTTCATGATCTATGTTTTGCACTCAAAAATCACTGCATATGTCCCTTCAGCTTCTGTGAAGGACATTCTTGTATAGCCTGACGTAGACGGGAAAAGGGGAAAATGGATCGCCAAGATCCTGGAATTTGACCTGGAAATTAAGCCTACCAAATTAATAAAGGGGCAAGGTCTGGCCAAGCTGCTGGCTGAATCCAATTACATGTCTCTGGGAATTAACTCCATCAATGAGCAAGCTGAGTCATCCGACAGTAGTTCCCAGATTACCATACCACTAGCAGCATGTCCCTGGTATAGGGATATCTTGTACTTCCTGCAAGAATTGAAGCCCCCTGAAGGATTGGGAAAGAGTAGGGCCATATATTTAAAGCTCAAAGCGGTCAAATATTGCCTCATTGACCGAGTCTTATATTGGAGAGACCCTCTGGGAATCCTACTAATNTCTGGACCCGCTGCAAGCCCAGAAGGTAATGTTTGATTTTCATAGCAGTCTCTGCGAAGGTCATCATTTTTGGAAGACCACAGCCCACAAAATCCTCCGGGCTTGGTATTACTGGCCTACTTTGTTTACTGATGTCTGCCAAGAATTCAGGGCTTGCATTAAATGCCAGAATTTCTCAGGTAAATAACAGCTCAAATCTCTGCCATTGAATCCTGTAGTAGTTTCGGCACCTTTTCAGCAGTGGGGATTGGATTTCATCGGAGAGATTCATCCTCCCTCAAGTGGCCAGCACAGATGGATCCTCACTGTGACTGATTATTTCACCAAGTGGATAGAGGCTGTCCCCACCAGGAGCACTTCTCACAAAGTAATCATTAGCCTCTTCGAAGACATCATAGCCAGAATTGGCTGCCCAAGAAGAATTGTCACTGACAATGCCTCCCCTTTCAGGTCTGAGCCTCTGATCAAATTTTGTGAACAATTTGGGATTTCATTGGTTCACTCTACTCCATACTATCCTCAAGGAAATAGACTGGCAGAGTCCTCCAATAAAAGCCTGATCAAGCTTATCAAAAAATTACTGGAGGACAATCAAAAGGCCTGGGACTCAAAGCTCAAATTTTCTCTTTGGGCCGATCGGGTGACAACCAAGAAGTCCCTGGGTCTCTCAACTTTCCAACTTGTTTACGGAATAGAGGCCATTTTTCCCACTCAGCTTGCCTTACCTGTGGAAAATTTCCTCTAGGTCCTTGAAGGAGAACCTAATCAAGTACTCAGAAGGATTCATCAGATGGTGGAAGTGCAGCAGATCAGAGAACAGGTCATAGACAGAGCCTACAATCACCAGCAGAAGATCAAGTAGGCTTTTGATAGGAAGAGAAAAAAGAAATAATTCAAGCAAGGTGACCTGGTACTCAAGTGGGACGCACCCAGGCAAGAAAGGGGCAAACACAGTAAATTTGACGCCCTCTAGTTGGGGCCTTTCAAGATCCTTGAAGCATATTCGAACAACACATACAAGTTTCAGGATCTGGAAGGTGAAGAAGTTTTCAATGGCCAAGTGAATGGGCATTTCTTGAAAAAATATTTCCTGTGAGCCACAGTTGGCTCTTTTTGTTTTGTTTTGTACATATTGTTTCTGTTTTTGTTCTTTTTGGACTAATAAATGACTCCATAGCCCAACAGCAAAGGCATTGAATCTGTAAAAGAGTTCTTAGAGCATCACAGGGACGACTCTATCCCCCATGGAGCCAGATGTTAGAGACATTTCTTGTAAGGGGGGTTAGAATGCAAAGGAATGGGTCAAAAACCCACTTGTCCTAAGTTCGGGTGCTAATGCACCCATGATTAATCGAGAAGCAAGTCTGGATGGCTAGGATCACGGCGCCCGGATCAACGGCGCAGGTGTGATTCCGGACCCCACCCGCCTTTCTACCTTTAAGCGGGGGGGGTCCGGAATCTGGGGTGCACCTCTTCGATGACGCAGATCAGCGCGCCCGGATCAACGACGATGAAGGCAATTCCGGACCCCCCCTGCCTTTCTACCTTTAAGCGGAGGGGGGGGGGTCCAGAATCGGGCCTGCAGCTTTCCAACGGCTAAGATCTTGGCGCCCAAATCAACGGCGCTCACACGATCCACATCACCCTCAGCTACTCTGTGTTTAAGAGCGCATGGGCCCTTCTCCCATCATATCACCTTCTAACCACCATTCTCCTGCTGCCATGTGTCATCCATCTACCTCTCCTCTATGGTCCGCGTGGTCTTCCTTCTTTCTCATCATCCACACACCATCTGCCACGCATCTCCTTCCCTCCACGTCAGCCTCCCCCTAAAATGTGTCCATCACATCTATTCTTCCACCTCCTTCGCTTATCACATTTTTCCATGTGTCCCCCCTGCAATCTCACTCTCCCCGCTGTCGTGGCCCCATCACTTCGTTCCCGTGCCCCACCTTCTGCGCTGTCCTCCCCGAATATCCTTTGCACTGGTCGGTTATTCCAGGTGGCTGCATGGGAGGCCCTCCATGTCCAGAAGGTGCTGAGTTGGCCGGGCCATCCTCAATCTCGATGTTGCAGTTATTGAAGTGGTTGGTGGTGGTTAGACATCTCTTCCGCCATAATGGGAAAGCACGACCATGAATTTAAGGCACGTCGATTCGCCATTGGAACTGTCAAAGAATTAAGATTGCGTCTGACATAAGTTGCACGATCTTTCAGATGTTGACTGTCAGAATCCATGCAGATGCAAAGCTTTCAATGTAGTGTCTTGATTTCGCTGTTGTTGTTGTTTTGAGTATATGAAGGTGTTTTCTCCATTTTTGTATCTATCGATGGTAGAGCTAAGCTCCCGACTGTAAGGTTTCAGTAAACATTCTAGCTTTCTGGGTTATGTATCAATGTTTGAGATTTCTTGGTTTATAACAAACAGTTTTCCTTTTCCATCTATGTTTCATCTCAGCTGGAGAGTTCATGATCGAATGATTCGTATGAATTAACACAGTTATGTTATGATAAATGATTTGTTGTTGCGTTACTGTTTTCTCTGGTTTCCTGCATTTGGAAGTAAGAAGATCTTGTTTTCAGATGCCTGTTCTCACAGTCTGTTAGAAGCTTGATGCCTACAGTAGACCTTTTCACCCTTCTCACGAAGTCTTCCCCCTACTCACCCTTTATTGCAACTCACTGTTTGAAGTTTATGAAGACCTCACTCGTTCATGCATGCCTGGCCTAGTTTCTGAGTTGAGACGACTGTTCCAAGTTTGCTTCCATTTGATCACCCTTTTCAAACAAATCGTGACATTAAACTGATGGGCATCGGGCTCTGCTCCTGCAAGCAATCCAGGAGTGACTTCCATCGCCAACAGTATGGCATGCATCCAAGAGGAGTTGCTGAATTGAGGGATTCAGAGCAGATTGTTACTAGCAGTGCTAGTGCAGAGGAATTTGTTGAGGCAATGAAGGAACTTCACAGCCAGGTGAAGCAGCGACTGTTGAAATCAAGCCAGGAGTATAAGCGCAAAGCTGACCAGTAGAAGAGACAACTTCAATTTGAGGTTGGTGAGTTAGTTCTGGAACACTTGAGGAAGGAAAGGTTCCTGAGGGGAACATATAATAAGTTGAAAATGAAGAAAATCGGGCCATGTAAGGTCTTGAGAAAATTCAGGGAAAATGCTTATGGGATCGAGTTACCCGATGAGATCGGAATATCTCCGATATTCAATGTCGCAGATTTATATCTGTATAGGGATGGAGAAACAGAGACTGGAGACGAGCAACTAGTGATTCAATGGACAAAACAATTGCCAGTTGCAGAAAATCCATAGATGGAGTGCATACTGGACAAGAGAGTGAGCAAGAAGACTAGATGAAAACAATATTTTGAGTATCCGGTCAAGTGGAAGAACCATCCAGTTGAAGATGCCAGCTGGGAGAATGAAGCAGAGATTCAGAAGCATGGATAGACCATGCAGGAGATCATGGACAGGAGCCCATGAAAATTTTCAAGCGAGGGAGTATGATGCAGGAGCATTGCCAACTCATCAAGCAAGCTAGCGCAGAAGCGGAAGACAACTGGACAAGCAGCACAAATTTTGAAAATGCTTTGGGACTATTGCGCAAATATTAAATGAGTCATTTAAGAAGAGGTGCCTTTGTATATTGTAAATGGACCTTGAGAGGATAGCTCTCGTCCTTTAGTAGATAGACAACATTTAATCTAGTTAATGCTAGTAGATAGGATTTTAATTCATAGATTAGACAATCTTAGAAGGAAGAGGGAAAACAGATATAGACACCCTCATTGTATCATTGTATTATTATAAATTCTGGAAGAATAGGAAGAGCCAGGGCAGACAGAGAGCTATGTAAGAACACCCATGTACAGAATATTTGAATTAATAGAAGAGTTCTGATTCAAATTCATGGTTGGTGTTGTTCTCTGTGTGTTTGATGTTGATGTGCTCATGAATGTTTATTTCCTATTATACATTTGCTTTTATATGCTGTGTATGTGATTTCATGTGTGAATTGAAGTCTGAGAGGAGGAAGAAATGAGTTTCAATTGTTTCTCTACTTGAGCCAAGAGGATTCCTGCAAGGAGTGTATTCGAATTTGTCCGCAAGGAGTGCGTTGACAAAAGGGTTCAAATAGAGATAACCTTTGTTCTCATTCGTCCCAAAGGTGCAGTTGGGCATAGGAGCCATGCAAGGAGTGCGCAGGCTGGTTAAAGGTCTTAGGGTTGCGAACCTGAGTAAAGCTTTGAAAGACTCCTGCCGCAGGAATGCGCAGAGTCGAGAGACTTCAATGATTAGACGTCGTTGAAGGTTTGTCGCAAGGAGTGCATGCAAGAAGTTTTCTAAATGACTTGAGAGTCATGAGAAAGATCAGGAGGTATAGAATCTTGAATAATCACCAAGGGAAGTGCACAAAAGTTGTGCCTGGAAGGCCTGCAAGAAGTGTCGTGAGTTACACGCAAGTGGACGGGTTCCGCAGAGGAACACTTATTCATTCGGTGGATCAAGAAAGGGAGAACGGACGGTCAAAATCCTTCAGGGAGATCCTACGAAGTTTCGAGGGCCATTAGATCTTGAGGAGGTGCAAGGAGGTTACGGCGAGAACGTCCGAAGGTTTAAAGCTCAGGAGGGTCAGAGTCGTCGATCCGAGTCACAAGGACCGTCATATCTACATGTGATATCGTGTATCCGGGATTCGTGAGTCGAAGTTCCAAATTTGTGCAACTAGAATTGCAATATCGCGATTTGTGATATCTCGACAAGCCCAGAACTGTCCATCAGTGGGGACGCATGTCAGGAGATCCAAGGAAGTCGGGGTTCGGAGAATCGGGGTTTTTGAGGACAGGATACTCAGACAGTTTGGAATCGCGATCTGCGATATCCCAGTGGAAGAGTTGTGTGGGACCACAGCATGAGTTAGTGGAGGACAGGTGGCACAATATCGAGGATCGAGAAAAGGAAAGACCCAAAACCTTTGGCATTAGGATTCGTGATCCCGCGAAGTCCGATATCCCAATAGAAGTGACGAGAGGTGGAAAAGTCAACTCGCGCATGTGCGTCAGAGTTTCGGCACATCGAGTATCGGGAGTTGGTAAATCAAAGTGATCAGTATTGCGAGTTCCAATCCTCTGATAAGTAAAGAAACGGGGAGTGCGTGAAGAGAATCTGTGGGGTGCAGATTTCTCGATAGGGAAATAGAAGAAACTTGGCATTCTTTGGGCCGAAGAGAGGAGAAGATCCTGTGTGCGCGCGTGAACCTTCCGACCTGCGGGTAGTGAAGGGGAGTGTCTAGAGCACGTCAAGTTTCCATGATTCTAACAATCGTTGACGACATCAATGAAATGGAAGTAGCAAGCAAGTAGCATTATTGTAAGTCTTCTTATCACATTTTGCTTTGTTTATCAACCCAATTATTCCACTTTTTTAAATAGAAATGTGTAGCCAAACACTTATACCTTTCAATTTACTTTTTTTGCAGGTATTGCACTCTATCTTCTTTCTACAGTCCTGTTTCTTGTACATATTTCTCTTATGGTCCGCGGGAGTCCCAATCCCAGTCTATAAGACAAATGCATTTAAATTTCCAGTGATATATAACAGACTTTTATTTTTTGACATATTTGAAATAAAACTGTTTTCTTATCTCCTTTTAAATTTATGTCCTCATACATTTATATCTTTCACCAGTGTATATGACAAATGCGTTTAAATTTTCAATTTTTTCCTTCCACTATGTACAAATTGTATTTTGTTGTATACTTTCAAAAAATAAATGGTGATCTACATGCCACGCATCATTTATTGCATGGATACCACCTGTGCTTCATGCTACTTGCCACATCTTAACCAATTATCTCTCCGCGGGGTCGCGCCTTAGCTCTAATGAAATTTTATGCCCCATGTTCCATGATATACATGTTGCACACAACACTTCCGTGATATACATTTTGCACCGAACACTTCTGCCTGTTTCTTGTACATATTTCTTTTATGGTCCGCGGGAGTCTCAATCCCAGTCT
>JASDQU010316749.1:0-13317 GCA_032191745.1 Picea mariana | reverse complement strand
ATTCAAAGAAAGAAAAAGGGTCAATAGGATAATGTGCCAACAGAAAGAATCCTAGAAGGGCCCACCACATCTAAGAAGTTGAATCCTACCCAATCTAAAGTACCAAGTCTAGCCTCGGGTCCTAAAGATCAATTGCCACAGAGTAAGAAGAGAAAGAGGAAGAAGACAGATCAACATGAAGTTTCACATGATGTCCCTGAAGCAAATGTTAATCCCCCTCAAGAATTGGTTAAGGAGTTCGAAAATACCTTTGAGGTAGTTATTGTGTCTCCTCAAGAACCGGTTAGTGAGTTAAAAGAAAATCCTAAGATGACAAGTGGAAACAAAGGGAAACTCAAAATGGGGAAGGCTCGAAAGAAAAAAAATTCAGAGCCTACACCTCAATCTTCCAGAGTAAAAATAAGGAATGATCAGTAAGGGAAGACTCCAGAACCCACACTTCGGTCCTTCAAGATAAAAATAAAATCGACACAGGAGAAGCAAGTGTCCATGCCTATAACTGTTATTAAGATGAAGAAGAGTAAGTTGTTTGAAGAGACTTCCAGCCCTATCAGAAATTATGAGGAAGTATCACTTCCTATATGAAGGACCACTAGAAGCATGGCCAAGAAGACATTAGTTCCATATGTGTCTTCTCTTCAAAGAGAGCCCATTGATATCCCAAATTCTTCAGAGAAAGAAAGTGGCTATGGAGCTACGATTAGTGAGACCAAGGGGTTGGTGACAGAAACCTTAAGGGGTTTGAGAAAGGAAAAATATGCCTGAGAGGAGGTGATTGAACAAACAACCACATCTTTTTCGGACAAATATATGAGCAAACAACAATTGATAGTGAATATTAGGAAGCTGAAACAAGAAGTTGCAGAGTACCAAGTATTGGATAGGCACATTAAGGAAAATAATGCACAATTAAAAGAACAAAATTTAAGGTTACAGGATGCACAAGAAGAGGCCTCTGATAAACTCAATAAAGTCTTACAGTTGATCCATTACACCAGAGTGATTAAGAAGGAACTGAGGAGTGAATCTTCTGGTCTTAACATCCTACAGCCAAATAAATGATGGGGAATGGTTCAATTTTGCAAAACATTTTGAGTATTAGTTTTGATGTTGTTGCATGAGGACATGCAATGACTTTAGCATGGGGGAAATGTTGAGTCTCCATTTTGACACTTATAATGTCCTATATTACCCCCTAGCTGAGCCTATTTTACCTATGCTATGTATATATACTTGACTGTTTCCTCCATAAATACACTTGATGACCTTGCCCTTATGCATAGAGAGGTAACTTATGATTAAGCCATGATTTGTTTATTTTTCTTGAGTTAATTTTATTAAATGCTTGATTATGTATGATCCTAATCACTTGACTCTTAAGAATCTTGATCTGGTACCTCACTATTTCGGTGCTACAACTATAGTGCGATCTGGTACTACAACTATAGCGTGATCTGGTACCCAGTCTATTCTGGTACCAAGGCTCCACCTATTCCAGTACCACGGTTCCACCTATTCCGGTACTACCCACTCAACGTTATTCTGGTGCCCGCACAACATGGCATCTGGTACCAACACACTCGTCACTGCATCCGGTACCAGTATTGCGCCTGTTCCGGTACTGCCTTTGCACCTAATTCAGTACTCATTGTTGCAACTATGTTCATCTGGTACCAAACCCTTGTTTCCAGAATTCACCTTTGAACGAGTATGCTGATGGAGATTCCAAGAAGTCAGTTGGATCGAAGACTCCAAAGTAGTTTCTGATATCATGATAGACTTCATCACTCATGCACTTTGTGTCATGAGGATGAAGTCCATCCCTATATATTCGATATGAATTACCAATTGTAATATTTTAAAAACTATTTGATAATTATCCTTATATCTTGATAGTAACGACTCACCTTTTTTATAAGGGATGTTGTATAGGCGATAGACTAGTATGGATGTAATGAAACAAGTAACAAGAATATAATGATACATATTGTCATAATGTACGAGATGATGAACTGCTGATTCAATCTACAAGTTGAAGAAATACAAATGATCTTTTGTGAAATTCATGAGTATGATTAGAACGTTTTAGTCTATTATCTATTTAGAGGTACCTTGTTGGTTCAACAAGGGCCCACCGTCCCAACCAAGGTAAACCTCCCTATACATGCTTTGTGTGATTGTGTGAGTGTGAACATTTAACAGTTGTGGGTTTTCAATGATTCCAAATACATTTCAAAGTTTAGCATAGAATCACTTGCTTTTGAATCAATGTGAGTAATTGGCCAGAATAGATAGTTTCCTTTCCTACTTCTGCAGGTTAACATTTAATTGATAAGAGTGTGATGTGTGGGATTGTTAAGCAAGAAAATGTTATTATTTTGAGTTTGTAATTGTGGTGTTCTTAGTGGGTACAGGAACCATAGGACTTCATCTCTTACCTTCATGTTCCATAGAATAAATTCTCTCAATCATGTTGGTTGTTTCCTGTCCTAAATAAGGTTTGATTGAATAGAATAGAGTTGTGATTGATTTATGTTTAAGAGTGACTAAAGTTTATTGTTGATTACTGTTTTCGATTGCTACAGGGAACAAGATCTTAAGTTCATCTCTCCATTTCATAATCCTGGAATGAACAGACTTGTCACCTAATAAAGAACCTTTTGATTGAGTGTTTGTTTGAGAAGTTTTGTTATCAATTTTCTCTTCTAAGTTTAAAGTCATGTGAAGCATTCAGAAATTCTAGAAATAGAGTATTATGTTATTAATTATTTCTTGCTTGAGCTAGATACAACAAAAATAGGTAGGTTACCTATTCTCAGCACATATAGTGTAACAACTCTTTTGATTACGAATCCCGGATTGACATATAAATGAGTGTAAAATATTGATCATATTTATACACCAACAAGAATGTTGTGGCTCATGTTTTATCTAGACAATTTGAGGAGGAAGGGTCACTCCTTGTATTACCATTACCAAGTCTAGGATGGCTCAAGGAATATTGTAGGGAATGACTAGTAAAAATTATGATAAGGAATCTCATTCAAAAACTTTAGGTAGATCCCAACCCACTTAAAATTTATACATGGAAACAAGATACATTGTAGCACAAAGGGCATATTGTTTTGCTAAAAGATTCAACCTTAAAACAATGAGTATTAAATAATATACATTTATCACTGATAACAAGTCACTCTGGCTTTCATAAAACCTACGAATGAACTAAGTGCTCATCCTTGTGGGATGGCATAAAAATAAATATCCATGATTTCGTAACATCCTGTGATGCTTTCCAAAGAAACAAGTGAGATACGATAAAGATACCAGGGACATCACAATCACTTCCAATCCCAACATAGATTTGGATAGACATTACAATGTATTTTGTTGTGGGACTCCCAAAAGTAGACAACAAATCAATCATCGTGTTTATTGACCATCATTCAAAATGTGTTCATTTTTCCCCCTAGCTCATCCTTTCACTCCTTCCTTAGTTGGCCAGGTCTTCATAGATCATATCTTTAAGCTACATGGTATGCCCACTTCTATTTTCTTAGATCAAGATCCCACAATCACCAACAAATTTTTGTAGGAGCTATTTAAACTTCAAGATACACAATTGAATATGAGCACTGCATATCATCCTCAAAATTATGGTCAAACACAAGTGGTCAATAAATGCTTAGAAACTTATTTGAGATTCTTTGCTTCTGAAAAGCCACACCAATGGGCACAATGGATTCTCCTTGAAAAAGGGTTGTACAATACCACTTATCACGCAGCTACCAAAATGACATCATATGAATTTGTTTATGGAAAAACCCCCTTTTCAGTGGCATCCTATGCACCAAGAACCTCCAAGGTGCATTCAATAGATAGAATGTTTCACACCAGAGAAGCCATTATCTGTATACTTAAAGACAACTTTGTTATGGTGCAAAATCAAATGAAACAACAAGTTGATCAACAAAGATATGATCCTTATTTTTCCAAAGGGGATCAAGTGTTTCTTTTCCTACAATATTATAAACATAAATCACTCAAAGATAAAGTTCCCCAAAAGCTATATCCTAAGTTTTATTGTCCTAGAGATCATAGAACACATTGGTTAGGTCACTTACAAGATGGCTCTTCCATTGGGATAAAATTTCAAAGTGCATACCAACCTACTAGAACTTGATGAAGAAGGTTCCATTTATCTTTGTATAGAAGTAGTATTGGATACTAGAGAGCATTAGTTGCACCAACTCGTGATCAAGGAAGTATTGATCTAGTGAAAATATATGCAACCAAAATATGCCAGATAGGAATAGACAACAATTCGATGAAAATTTCCTCACCTTCATCCTTAAGGACAATGTTTCTTTCGAAGAAGGAGGGCATGCTAGGGTTTTACTCTAACCCCCTTACTTGGATAATTTCTTAATGTATGAGGGATTATTCATAAAGAAATAGATTGATGACCTTCCCCTCAACCTCAACCTCACACACAGAGCGCACCATGAAGTCTGCCTCCTCCCTCCTATGTTGAAAGAAGGAATCCAATCGCCTGGAGGTGAGTAGATGCTCCATGCATATCCTTCTCATGTGTTTCCAATGCATCCCAAGTGGTGCGAACGCCACGTCTTGGCTTCTGTAGGTCATGTATGTTACTTCCATCGTCTTCGGCCTTGGACTAAACACCTCATCCTTTTTTTGTAATATTTCTTGTATAATCTACGAATCGTCATTGGTGATGGCATTGACGTTCCCCATGTGAAGATACACCAGAGAACGATATTTCTTTCATAGCGTAGCCAAATATCTATGGGGAAGTGACCTGAATTGCATGAGGCTTCCAACGATGGGCCATGGTATAGACCCCACTAGTAGTTTTGTATTATTTATATTAATGAATCCACACTGTTTAATTATCTCCACTAGCCAGGTCACCATCCCCCATATCATCGCTAAGACCACTATGGCCATGGAGACTACACTAGTTATCATTGACGCCTGCATTTGATGTTGATATGTCCAACATTGCCTTTTATTCTCTATCAATTTTATCACTGCTAGTACTACAAGTGGATGAAATAACATCGATAAATAAGTACTTGCTAAATTGCACAAGCTTCATCAATTATTTCTTGTGTTTGTTTTTTGCTCTAATCTAAGTAATTTTTCACTCCATAAAGAATATTAGTACAAAATCATTATTTAAATATCAAATCTCATCTAGAGCCTTCTTCTTGCCACCAAAATCATCTACCTAATTGGAATGATGTTGGTTTTGAATGAAACATACGATGAATATAAAGAGCACGACCATGATGATGGGTATGCTGGGATTTCCGTGCATGCCATTAATCTAAGAAAGTTAAAACAAAATGAGGACAAGATCAGATATATAGAGTGGGTGTGTGAGTAATATTTGAGTCTGAAAACCCTCCCATATCGTCAAGGCATGAAAATAGTCTATCCATGTCAAATTTTAGTGCATACAGAAACAGTTTGAAAAAATTTCAACATTGGCCCCATTCACAGGCCACTGTTTCCCATGTCTAGTCCTAGAACAATGTCTTTTAGCTGTTTCATTTAAAATTCATTCTGAATAATGTGGTTGCATATAGTATTACAAGGCCATGAAATAACATTGATAAAGAAGTAGTACTTGATAAATTGCACAAGCTTCATCAATTATTTCTTGTCTTTGTTTTTTTCTCTCATCTAAGTACTTTTTTTTCTCCATAAAGAATATTAGTACGAAATCATTATTTAAATATGAATTATCATCTAGAGCCTTATTATTTCCACCAAAATAATGGGAATAATTGGAATGATGTTGGTTTTGAACGACACAAATGATGAATATAAATAACTCGACCATGATGATGGGTATGTTGGGCGTTCCATGCATTACATTAATCCGAGAAAGTTCAAACAAAAAGAGGATGAGATCGGATATATAGAGTGGGTGTGTGAGTCATATATTAGTCTAGAAACCTTCCCATATCATCAAGGCATATGAAAAGTCTATCCATGTTAAATTTCAGTGCCTACAAAAACAGTTTGAAAAAATTTCAATGTTGGCCCCATTCACAGGTCATTGTTGTCCATGTCTAGTCTTAGTACAATGTATTTTAGTTGTTTCGTTTAAATTTTTTTTTAGATTCACATGCATGAATATAGTGCTACAAGGTCATTCATTAACATCGATAAAGAAGTACTTGATAAATTGCACAAGCTTCATCAGTGATTTCTTGTCTTTATTTTTTTCTCTCATCTAAGTACTTTTTTCCTCCATAAAGAATATTAGTACGAAATCATTATTTAAATAAAAATTCTCATCTAGTGCCTTCATATTGCCACCAAAATCATGGGTCTAATTAGCATGATGTTGGTTTTTAATGACACAGACAATGAATATAAAGAGCACGACCATGACAACGGGTATGTTGGGAGTTCCATGCATGAACTTAATTCGAGAAAGTTCAAACGAAACAAGGAAGAGATTAGATACATAGAGTGGGTGTGTGAGTCATCTTTGAGTCTAGAAACCCTCCCATATCACCAAGGCATGAGAACAATATATCTATGTCAAATTTCATTGCATACAGAAATAATTTGAAAAAATTTCAACGTTGGCCCCATTCATAGGTCATTGTTCCCCATTTCTAGTCCCAGTACAATGCATTTTAGTTGTTTCTTTTAAAACTCATTCGAGATGCACATGCCTGCATCTAGTATTGCAAGGGAATGCAATAAAATTGATAAACAAGTACTTTATAAATTGCACAAGCTTCATCAATTATTTCTTGTCTTTTGTTTTTTCTCTCATCTAAGTACTTTTTTTCTCCATAAAGAATATTAGTACGAAATCACTATTTAAATACGAATTCTCATCTACTGCCTTCTTATTACCAAAAAAATCATGGGCCTAATTGGAATGATGTTGTTTCTGAATGGCACAAACGATTAATATAAAAGAACAACCATGACGATGGGTATGTTGGGAGTTCCATGCATGACATTAATCTGAGAAAGTTAAAACAAAATAAGGACGATATTGGATATATAGATTGGGTGCGTGAGTCATTTTTGAGTCTGGAAACCCTACCATATTTTCAAGGAATGTGAACAGTCTATCCATGTCAAATTTTAGTGCATACATAAACAATTTGAAAAAATTTCAACGTTGGCCCCATTCACAAGTAATTGTTACCCATGTCTATTCCTAGTACAATGTCTTTTAGCTGTTTCTTTTAAAATTAGTTTGAGACGCACGTTCCCACATCTAGTACTGAAAGGGAATGAAATAACATTGATAAATAATTACTTGATAAATTGCACAAGCTTCATTAGTTATATCTTGTCTTTTTTTTCTCTCATCTAAGTAATTTTTCACTCCATAAAGAATAATTGTACGAAATAATCATTATTTAAATATGAAATCTCATCTAGTGCTTTCTTCTTTCCACCAAACTCATGGGAAAAATTCCCATGTTTTCGAACAATTTCGACGAATATGCTATAGCAATGATGAACATGTTCAACAAAACTTCGTTGTTGTAATACTATGACAACAATGATGACATTTATGACGATGGTATAAAAAAGAATGAACTTCTCTTGGTTTCGAGAATAATTTATTCTCTACTGAATAAGGCCAACCACATGAATGTGGAATCTCATATGGCCCCTCCCCTCCCCCTCACATTACTCCCAATTCCCCAATACCCAATCTATAAAATAGAAAATAATCGAAAGCAACAAAGTAATCGTGCATAGAAACTACGAAAAAAAAATTAATTAAGGTAAATGAAATTATGAGTTTGTAAATGATAATTTTAGTTTAGAATATATTCTATGGCCACTGTTTTCAGGTTTGACTTAATAAATGACATGTAACATAGGATATTAAAAAATGGCATAAAACTTAAAAACATGTAATTAACCCACATAAATAAATTATTTAAAGATAATATTTCATACAAGTTAAAATATATAGTTATGTACCTCATCCAACTCAACATGTGTATCATCCTTCTTCTGTATCTTCTTGATATTCATCCAACTCTATATATGTATCATCATCCGGTTCAAAAACAATGTTGAAAGGATTGACGATATCATCATCATCATCAATGTCATTATCGATCATATCTTCATCGCCATCATCATCAAGAACTGCATTGTCTCCTATGCCTGGTTCATATTCTCTATCTTCTTCGTCTGTCGACCAATCTCCCTGCTCTGTCTCTGGCGCATCATCTTTTTCTTCAATATCATCTTCTTCCTATACAATATACTTTATTGGCCTTCCTCTTGGATCATATCTAACAACAAATGACCAATCCCTCTCGCCTGGAACCTTTGGGTAAAATACATGCTCACATTAGCTTAGAAAAACATAGTGATCGTGTCCTCTTTCAAACATCATTATTTTCATAATTGGAAATATGCTTCCATGTTGAATAACAGTTCTTTCCTCATCACATTCATACATTTGTAACCTATACCATTTGACGTCGAGCAAAATTGATTTGAAGGAATTAAAGTCACACTCAAGTATATCATCCAAATACCCATAATATCTATTTTCATATTCTCGAGGATGTTTTTCACTCCTAGTGGAAACATTAATGACCTGGAATACTACAACTATCCCACTATCATAAGTTTTCATGGTTTCATCCAACTGTGTGATGTGAAATTTACATCCATTGAACCACATAGCCTTGTGGTGTTTCAACTGCATTATGTCATACATGTAAAAGATGCATTGTCAATTAATAAACATATTTTTATAACTTGGAAAGTATTTGAAAAAAACACACCTCCAATCACATTAATATAATATAAATTAACTGAATAAAATGGGTGAATTTTCTTGCCTTTCCATCTTTCAAACCATATGTTAAATAAATTTCCCTCTGTGTAACATTGACATCTCCATTATGATGAGCTTCTATAACCAATTCATACAATTGTTTCCATGATAACCTACCGCCATGATGTTGTTTACATCTTTCAATCCATACCTTCATCTATTCAAGATTGTTTGCAATGTATAGATGTAGGGCATCCCAATCTTGAGAAACTGAATAAAAAAATCATAATTCGGCAATATTAAATATTAGTTAAAACCGTGGTAAATACTAATAATTGATGAAAGAATAAATAATAAATGAGTATGTTCATATATTAAAAAAAAATGAAACGTTATATGTATTATAAATCTCCACAATTTAATTACCTCTCACTTTCTTCATTCTACCTTTCCCCAACAGGTGCTCCCCTTCAAAGTTTTTGATGGAGTTCACATCCCAAATGCGATCCACTGCATGCATAGTTGGAGATGCTAAGTTAGGAAGATACTAAATAATATACATGGTGGATTGATACACCATATATCCCTCCACCATAGACCTTCAGGACATGCTCTTTTTCTAACCAAATCCTTCAATGATTTCAAGTGCCTCTCCACCATCCACACTGACCCTTTATGTACAAGTCCACACATTTAAATCTCCTCAACTTGGTGTATGAGGTAGTGTTCTTTTGCATTGAAAAATGTTGGAGGTAGATACTTTTTCATTTCACACATTAACCGAGGAATTTCTCTCTTCCAATACTTTATATCATCTTGATGGATTTATTTTAATGACAACCATCTAGAAGCTCATCTTGATGGATTTATTTTAATGAAAACCATATAGAATCTCCTTAACTTCAAATATCCATTCCAATGGTGTTCTATGATTGATAATAAGAATGAACTGCTAGTTTCCCTGATCTGTCTTATCCAAGTTGCACTCCACTCACAACATTTCCACTCTGATCCAACATGATTATTATTGGTTCTTGATTGATTTAGAAGCACACATCATATTCAAATATTAAAACATATAATGACATTCATGAGTCCATTACTGACTTCCTCAACTGCAAGTTTGAACCTCCATGATTTGTGGCTTATAAATGAACACAGATCCATGATCTCTTATCCACTAAGGATTTTTATCCCCATATGCAGATCTATCCACAAGATAAAATGCAAATTTCACCTTTTGCATGTATAATTGATGGAGGCATGTGATGGTGTATCCCTTGGGAGAAAAAATAGGATTCTAGTGCTGCGTCCATGAGAGTATTATTTCCATGAATCCCTACAGATCCACCATTCTCATCCTCAAAATCCCTCTCCATTTTCCTCAACTCCTTCACATCACAAAATTGAACTCATGACTTCAAGATACATCAATGTGTTGGACACACGGACCACACTGAGAAGGGGCGGGTTGAATCAGTGTAGGGATATTTTTACACTTCTTTCAAAAATTTAGTTAGCAACCACTTCAAACATATTATTCATTCATACTTAACTACTTGCATGTATCAACAATAGATAACTATAAACCATCACCATAATAAACACCAAGAACACTAGATATATGTGTAAGTTTTTTGTATTATGTGTTACAAGAGACCACAATCTCTGGGTTTTATCAGCAACAACTGAAAAGAGAAACAACTCCAAAGGAGCACCAATTCTCAATACAAGACTCAACTTGAAGATCTTAGCACCAACTGATATGTGACGAATCCAATCCCCAAGTACAAGACCCTTCGTGTAGACAAAAACCAATCTGCCAATAGGTATGTGACCTATTTATATTGTATCCTAGGTATGTACACGACCTGCCTATATGGTAGCACACATATGCATGCATCCTTCCCTATGTCATCCTGCATACACCTTCACAAAAATAGGGAATCCATTATTCTTCACTTCTGAATCTTTCCTGCCTTTGTCACATCCATCAGTAACCTGTCATCGCATCCAACCAGTCACTGAAACCAACCTATTCCATACATACATCATCATACATATCCCTCAACCAAGTACAAGTAGCTCAAGGGTGTGAGCTACATGAACCATATCAAAATTGTACCATACATGAGAGTGATGCTCACTCAAACAACCAACGAACATATGCCATAACCAAATCACACAACAACCATACCAAGAGTCTTATGTATGTCCCTCATGCATACATAATCATATAACATAGATATCCCTCAACCATATCAGAGCTATACAAAACATGAGAGTGCTTCTCACTCAATCAACCAACCAACATATACCATATCCATATCTCACAACAACCATACAAAGAATGCTTCAAGCATTCACCATACCATGAGTAAATCTAAGCATAAAGACAACATATAATCATACTAGAACTTTTGTAGTAGATATGAACCTGTAGAATGATATCCTGGGAACTTCCTTCAGACTTCAGGAACTTGGCACTAACATTGACTCAAGCTTTTCTTGGCCTTTTGAAGTATATGAGACCTGTGCTTAGTCAGAAAGAGTATGTATGTGCCCTGGCCTTCTGCAGCCCGTGTATTTACATGACTTGGCCCACTGTAGCCCGCGCACAGCTACAGAAAACTAGGGTTTTCTGAACCTCCGAAACTTTCACTGTCAAAATTCCTTTCTACCTCAAACTTGAGGAACTTTTGATGCATCCATAAGTACCCGCAATCAACCTTTCACCAAAAATAGATCTTCAATATTCTAAAAAAGATTCATCCACATAAGAGACCCTTGCTCTCTTATTTATACTTCTCCAAGTAGCTTCCTCTAGGGGTTATTACCCAATCAACTTCCTTCTTTTGGGGCTAACCCACTTCTAACCAATTTGTCCACTTACAACCACTTTATCCATGAATAGTAATCTCTCCACTTCTAGTTGCAACTAACTTATTTTTAATTGTTTTCTTGTTGCAACCACTTAACCCATGACTAACCACTTTGACTAGTCAACTTCTTCTAGAAGATTCTAGAATAATTTGACTTCTTTGACCTTCCAGGGGCTTCTAGACAACTCATGAGGATTCTCCAAATTCTCAAGGCCATATCTCCCTAACTGTGAGGAACTATGTGACATTCCACATATCACCGGAAACAACATGACGAGCACTATCCATCTAGAATAGTCTCACTTGAAAATTTATTAATACGAATTACATTATTCCTCAACCAAAATTGGGTTCCTTAACCACACATCTAGGATGACTCGACCACTTAACCATTTGGGCTTCACAAAGTGTCTTCCGGTGAAGGATTTCACCATAATGGGACCACTTAGTATTTCATGCATTTGGTACTTCCTATCAACCATGAAATGACATCAGTGATACAACATTATGACACCACATCACTATGACACTAGATGACATCAATTACATCAATGAAAACATAATCCAACAATCAATACATCAATTATAAAAGCACACCACTATGAAAATACTTGAAATCAGTGTTAGAAAAACAATACCGTGGAGCAATAAAATAAAACAAATGTGGAAACAAAACATAGAAGATACACAATACAATAGAGACACAGATTTATGTGGTTCACCCAGTGTGGGCTACGTCCACCAGAAAAATTGTCAGGTCCTTTCTTTATTATTATCCAACATATGAAGGGATACAACCTACAACAAACTCGTTGTAACTTCCTCTTCTTTCTCTCACAATATCCTATCTCAGAATACCATATTAACCGATGATACAAAGCCGAAATACATTTCCTTCACAAAATGGGTTTTCCTTCTAGGGAAAAAAACCCTAACATAACTTCTACTGTCAGATCTATGACCTTATAATGAACGGTCCATATTTACAATGAAATTACAATATACATTTACTGTAGAGGGGGTAACCTGCCTTTGCACTCCCTTGCGTGGAAGAGTGTACATACTTCTAGGGTGTAAAGTCTTCATGGGGTATAAACATAGTTGAAAACAAAATACCTCTGAATTAGGAAGATAATCAGGCTCCACAACTAACAATCTCCCACTTGGAGACTAGTCTTAACAACTCGACCACTATTGTATATGATGGACTTTGAACCTTCTTGGACCTGCCAAATTTCTCATATTCATCTTCATTCTTGAAGACCAACTGAAACTGAGCATGAACTTAGTTTCTCCCTGGTTACTCCCTTTGTTAATATGTCTGCAGGATTCTGGCTATTGTGTATCTTTTCCAACTTCAAATGTCCATATTCCAAGGTAGATCATATGAAGTGGTACTTCAATTGTATATGCTTAGTCTTCGAATGGAAGGTTGAGTTCTTTGCAAGATGAATGACACTCTCACTGTCATAGTACAACCTGCTATTCTCTTGCTTCTTTCCCAATTCCTCCATAAACCTCTATAACCAAATCATCTCTTTATTAGCCCCTGTAGTAGCAACATACTCTGCCTCTGTTGTTGAAAGTGCAACAACCTTTTGCAGTTTTGAAATCCAACTTATT
>JASDQU010316744.1:0-10972 GCA_032191745.1 Picea mariana | reverse complement strand
TTCAGATTTGATGTTTATGTCTCTTCATTATTGATCTTTTACTTCTTTAATGGTGCACTTTAATTTATGCTCATTTAATACAGTTCTTTATAAGTCACTTCGATGAAAAGATCATAGATCAAGCACTATCAAATAACTCCTGGTTAGCAACAAGTCTACTAAGGTGCTACCAAATGGCATGTCACAAATTTTAGTAATCATGAATTTTAATAACTAGGGACATTATAGCATGGGACCTCATTTAACAATGTAGCAATAGGTTTTAGTGTATCATCCATGTAGGTTTTAGAACCTTGGGAAGGATGGGAATGGTTTCTTTATGATATTAATATTGCCAATTAATCTCCTAAATTCTATCTACATAAAGAAATTAAACATGTATTATAGAAAACTTGATTTTTTTCCAGGAAGATATGTAGTATAGGTGCCATGTTATCATTTTTTATCCTTCTTTAATATTTTCAATAATTGGGCCCTTGGATAACCAACCTTGAGCTCTCTTTTTGATCGTCTCAAAACACTTGGACAAAGATGATTTTTATCCCGACCCTACAAAATCACAAATCATGAAGCCAATGCACAAGAGGCACTAGGGTAATCCTGTATACTTTATTCAATCTATTAAATACTACACTAAAGAACATTCTTGAAAAGAATCAAAGAACCTTAAAATAGAGTTATGAGTATGTTCTTGGATACTTATTATTTTTCTTTTTTTTTTTCTCAAACCTCTTCTGATAGAAACCTGGTTTTCAAACATAAGTTTGTCCAGCTATCCCTTCATAGAGGTTTTCACAAATGGAAGATTTTATTTTTCTTGGTAATATCAGCTAATGATTGGTTTTATAATAGCACCAAGGATAGTAGTGCCTGAACCCAAGTTTTCACCACTAGATCTTATTCTTTTTTCTTGGATTGGAACTGTAGAATATATCAAGAAGATGTGGGTGTGGGTGGAAATTCCCCCTGACTCACAAATTCAATATCTTCTTTCTTTACTAGATCTTGAATAAATTCCTCTATGGACTTGGGATTTTGATATAGCCTCATCTGATGACCTTTTTTCATCAATGGAGTGCTTTCTTTGACGAAGCCATTTTCATAGACGGTGTCTATTTCATATGGCCCTAGAAATCGGGTGTAGAGATTTTCCTTGACATATTTATATCTTGTGTTGAATAGAAGGGCCCAATCTCCCTCTTTAAACTTCTTCTTTCTGATGAATCTGTCATGCCACTTTGCTCTTTTTTGTTGGACTAGAGCAGTTTGATGCAGTGTGGCATGATGGATTTCATCTAGTTCATTGATCTAATTGAGTCTATGTTGTTGGGCCTTTGAGATATCTAGGACCACTTGTAGTGCGGTTCTTAACACCTTGATTTCAAATTCTATAGGAAGAACCACATGTTTTCCACACACCATCTCATAGGGAGTGAATCATGTATTGTTCTTCCAAGTGGTTTTATAGTCCCACAAAGCTTTTGGAAGCCTTTCATCCCAATATTTATGATGTTGTTGAACCGTCTTTGTTAATATGGCCTCCAACACTCTATTGGTGACCTCCACTTGTCCATTTTCCTAAGGGTGGTATAGAGTAGACATCCGGTGCTTGATCTTGAATTGCTCAATAATGGGCCAGATAAGATGACAAGTGAATTGGTTCCCTTGGTCAATAACTATATATCTAGAGACTCCAAAGCAAATAAATATTTCCTCATATAAAAGGTTAGCCACTGCTTCCTTTGTATCCTTTGGAAAAAATTTAGCTTCAACCCATTTGGTCACATAATCGATGCACACTAGGATGTACACTTTCTGCTTCGATGGTGGGTTGATAGGTTCTATGAAGTCAAGGGCCCGTTTCTCAAATGGCTCTATCAGGATCTGAGGTTGGAGTGACATATCATTTTATTTGACTGGTCATCCCATCAAGGTTCATCATGACATGCTTTCAGAATGTCATAAATTTCATCCTCTCGAACACAATGTCGGATGATATAATCTGGCCTAGTGCGAAAGAGTTAACGTTTGATCCAAGAGTACATGGCCTTTTGTTGGATAGCCCTTTGACATTCTTTTGACGAAAAATGTTGTGGAAGCCTTCCTG
The DNA here is from genome assembly GCA_032191745.1 of Picea mariana. Lineage (NCBI taxonomy): Eukaryota > Viridiplantae > Streptophyta > Pinopsida > Pinales > Pinaceae > Picea > Picea mariana. Next base: position 8,865 of record JASDQU010316744.1, on the reverse strand, counting down.
CAACCAGATAGTTGGTGATTTGTGCAAACCATGGTGTGTTAGTGGAAAAAACAAACAAATGTTCATATAGAAAAGCATCTTCCATGGGAATGGCTTCTCCTTCATTGGTAAGCCTAGAGGGGAAATCAACAACCACATTTTCCCTCCCTAGCTTATCAATAATTGAAATGTCGAAATATTAAAATAAAAGCAGTTTCCTAGTCACTCTTCCATTAGTGACATGCTTGTTCATGAGATAGAAGATGAGAGAGTGGTCAATATGCACAAATATAGAGTAACTAGTGATATAATGGCGAAACTTGTTAATGACATATACAACAACAATAAACTTATTTTCCAGTTACAATATAATTATTTTCAGTAGGGGTGAGATTCTCACTGATGTGATAGATAACAAATGTTCATTTCTCCTCTTTCGCCCCCAAGACATCCCCAATGGTTTTGTCTGAAGCGTTTGTAGAGATATGGAAATGTAGGGACCAATTTGGACCCTGCAAGGTTGGTGTAATTAGAAATTTCTCTTTTAAATCTTCAAATGAAACTTGGCATTGGTCAATCCAATATAATTATGTAGTATTTTTGAGTAATTTAAATAGGGTCAATGCTAACTTATTAAATTTCTCTATGAACCTCTGATAGTATCATGCATGCCCTAAACAAATGCAGACAACCTTCTAGGTTGTCACAATCAGAAGCTGAAAGATGACTTCTATTTTGAAGAGATCCACCTAGATTCCTACATGTGATATGTGGTGTCCTAGCAGAACTCCCTAAGTGCGGACCATGTGGCATTTCTCATTGTTGAGGGAGGGGTTTATCTCTTGAGATCTGATGAATACCTTCTCTAGATTGTCTAAGGCTTCCTTAAAGGTGTCTCTATACATGGTAAAGTTTTCCATATAAATTTCTATACAGTCATTGGTCAAGTTAGAGAATATTCCTAGGACAACCCTTTGGAAGGTAGCTATAGCATTACATAAACAAAAAAAACATCACTTGATAAGAATAAGTCCCCCAAGGGTAGGTGAAGGTAGTTTTATCTTGGTCCTAAGGGGAAATCTGTATTTGATTGTAGCCTTTGAATTCATCGAGAAAAGAGGAAAATTTCTTCCCTGTCGGGGTATCCAGAACTTGATCAATTAATGGAAAGGGAAAGTAATCCTTTAGGGTGGAATTACTCAATTCCATGTAGTCAAAACATATACATCATTTACCATTATTCTTCGACACAATAAATAGGGGTGAAACCCACTTACTATTGAATATTGGGTAGATGAAACTCACATTAATGAGCTTCTGAAGATCTTCTTTGGATGTGTCCTTCAAAGAAGGATTCATCCTTCATCAGGGCTGCCGGATAGGTTAGGAATCCTCCTTGATATAAATATGATGAGTACACAATTTAAGGTGGATTCCCTTCATATTAATGTAGTCCCAAGGAAATACATGGCTATGTTTCTATAGCATCTCAATAAGTTGATTTGCTGAGAAGGCCCTAATTTAGCATCGATGTTCAAGGTTTTCCCATGATATATTTTTTCAGATAAGATTTGATTCTCAGAGATATCATCTACATGAACTATTGTATCTAGTTGTTGTGTCAATTCAATCAGTGAATATGTTTCATGGAAATGTTTCTCTAAGATATGATCGAAAGTTGCATGGTTGGTTGTATGAGGATGTGCTATGAAATTGCAAATGAAATCATCCTCAACGTCTTTTCTAAAGGTTGATTCTTAATCAATAGTTAACAAAGGCCAAGTAGATTCCTCATCAATTTCTTCAAACTGAGGGGATATTTATGAGGCGATAGAAGGCTTAGCAGGAGGATAGGGGGTAAGATTCTTAGTGGAGTTTTCATGGGAGATGGTCATATCCTTTGACTTGCAGCTAATATATGCATCAACAGTGGCCAACCAGGGTCTTTCCAAGATCAATGGGTATACTACTAGATTGGATTTCGGTTGCAGGACCATAAATTCAGATGGGTATTCCCATGAATCTACAAAAACAAATATATCTTCTAGCATTCAATCAAGCTTTACTATAGACCTATTTGCTAATTGAAGGACTGTAGGGGTTGGTTGTAGACCAGGAAATTGAAGTTTTTCCATTGTCTCTTTGGTCATAACATTTATAGCTTCCCCTAGGTCGATCAAAGTATTGGAAATTGAAGTATTATTGATGTTAAATTTGACAATCAGACTTCATGGGTCCATATATTTGGCCATAAATAATTTTCCTAGCACTATATAAACCAACTTCCCTATTACATGAATGGTCTTCAAGTCTTTCTTCATCCTACTTGGATTTCTAAAAAAACGTTCCCAAATAGCCTTAACATAGATTGGGACATCCTTGATGTCCTAGAATAGAGGAACCTTAACACACACATTTCAAATTTCCCCCAAAAGATAAAACAATAGTTGTGTGGGGGGATTTTCAATGAATAACCTTTCAGGATCAGGAGGATTTGGGAGAAATTATTACTTATGAGGTTGTTTTGAAGTGGTAGCTTGGTTTTCCTGAGGGGTTTAGTGATTTGATCATCCATTTCAATAATATTTCCCTCATTATCTTGTTCTTGGTTGATGGGAAAAGTTTGATCCTAAATCACTTTCCATGATCGTAGGTGAATATCCTTGCATTCCGCAAGGGAAATGACATATGTCGGAAAAAGGGGTAGTTGAACATTGCAGGTGGGTTGTACTACTTTATTGTTTGGGTTAGTTATGGGTTGGGAAGGTAATTGTGATGGCCTTTGAGGAGGTTGGTTGGGTGGTAGTTGTAATTGTTGTTGATGTTGGACTGGAGAATGTGAATGAAGGTTGGATTGTTGAGGTCTAGGTCCTCTCCATCCTTGTTTCCATGCTTGGTTTTGAGCTCAAGGGTTCGATTGTTTCCACAACATGGGAGAATACCAATTCCATTGTGGGTATTGATATGTGGTAAGATATTGAGGTTATTGGGATGGATCTTGTGCCATACCTAGTGCTCGAGGTGGCCATGGCCACTTTTGGGCCACAAAACATATTTGTTTGTCTTCCTCATTTCTCCCCTGGTGGAATTCCTTAAGATTAGGTAAGGAGTGGCAATTGTTGGTAGCATGATTTTGTTCATAGATGACACATACATCTATATTATCCAAAGGACACTCCTGTAAGGGGTGCTTTTTTCGACGCCTATAACAGAAGACGACCAATGCTAGGTCAACTTCCTCTTTCTTTTTCTTAGCTTGAAAAGTATCCAACTGAGAGCTAAGTGGGCTAAGAATGTTATTTTTGAAGTTTTCCAATATGTTCCCCATCTCAACTCTGGTAACTCCTCCTTTTCTACATGACTTAGTGACCCTAGAGGCAAGATCCCTAGGGCCTCTCCCAGATTTAGTAGTACCTTGTGAATAATGTTTTCATAATTCACATATATCACCATACATCATTTAGGAGATGTCTGCAACTCCCATAAGGTTTAATGCATCCATACAATCATCCTTAATTCCTCTAAGAAGGATAATCTGCAGAGTCTTGGAATCAAGTGCATTATGTTTAGTCCTCTGAAAATTGTATTGGAACCTTTCAACATAGTCTTCTAGGATTTCTTCCTCTCTCTATGTCATCTTAAATATTTCCTCATGAATATCCCTCACCTTACAATAATCCTGGTATTTTTGTAAAAAAAATTGTTTCCTTTCATCCTAGGTCTTAATAGAGTTACTTTCGAGCCCCATGAACCAACAAAGGGTTGCTTCTTTTAAGGTAGCTGGAAACAATTTTAGCTTATAGGAATCATAGGAATAGTCATAGCTTCGAAAAATGATATCAAATTCAAAGAGGAAAGTATCCGGGTCCTCACTGGGCAAACCATGAAAGTTTGGTAAGGAAGATGGTGATATATTTTTCATCTGGATTATGCCATAATATTCTTGAATGGGGAATTCAAACATGATTTTTTCTATTTGTTTTGGTGCTTCTACTTCTTCCCCCATATCTAGAAACTTAACTCTCCAAAGGGATTCGTCTGATGCAATGGAAGGCTCTGGTTCTTCAACGGATTGTCTTGGTCCCTGGAGATTCAAAAGTAGGAGAGTTTATTACTATACTATTTGTAGAATCAATTTTTGGTGGACTATCAGGAATATGGGATGCTACTTGTGAAAACGGATGAGCCCTAGGGAATCCTTGAGGGTCTCTTTTTTCTTCAGGTTTTCTTGCATGATTTCTAGTGTTGTGAGTGGTTCCCGCACCATGACTGCGAGGGTTTCTAGTGCCTCTAGTCATGCATCCTATAATGATTTTTAATGTATGATATCATGCGTGAAGGTTATCAAAGGGGTAGTCGATAGTTCCGTCAGGTTCTCTTCAGCTTGGTATCTTTCCTATGATTATTATAAGGAAAAAATCTTAGTTCTTTGAGTGCCTCCTCGACAACAACACCAAAAATGACAATCTGTACATATGTCTTCCTATTTTTTTGGATGTTCTCATAATACACAATCATTTAATATATCAACCCAGAGTCTGTGTGATCTTGTCAGGCCCTCAATGCAATATACACAGAAAAGGAATTTTCCACTACCATGCAACTTAATCTATTTGACAGATAAAGTAAATGAACACCATCTCAACCATAAATCCAAGCTAAAGCATAGAAAAGGGAATTAACGATATTCTTGATACCCAACCCAGTTGGTGGCACCTCACATAGTAAAATCACTAAGAACCATGCTCGTGACTTCACCATTCAACTCTCTTCACTAAGTGAGATCAAGAATAGAGTGATTCCATAACACAGTTAATCCTATAACGTTATTTCCAAGAAATAAAAATGAATCACACAACATTCTGAAGCAAATATAATCTAATCTAAATCAAACCATACGTTTATAGCAATAGAATCAATTATATTTGTAACCCCTGACTTGGTTAGTGGAACCTCATATAGTAAAGTAGTTAGGAATACAAAACTCAACATAAGCTCTGTGTACTGAGCATTGGGAAAGAATAGGGTGATTTGGTAGCATAATTTACATAATGATGAAATGAAGCATGCAAGGAAGCATAACCAATACGATCATAGAAAAGAAATTAACCAACAAATAGAATTGAAACTAAACTAAAACATACATAAATAACACAGTGCCTTACCTTGGGTGGCCCCCCTCAAGGTTTGTCCTATGCTTTCTCTCACAAAGTCACTAGAACAATGTTATGTTGAAATCCCACACATAAAATCCAAGCACTATATTGAGTTTGAAAACCAAAATTATAGAGCAAATATTTCTAGTATAAGTCTGATACTAAAAATGATCATCCTCTCTGAGGTGATGATACACACATATGTACATGAGAAGGGGGCTTGCCTACTCCATAAATTGAGGGGCATGCCCCTCAAAATTTGATACCAACTCTAACAAAACATCAAATAAAAACTAGAACAATATTTTGATTGGATTTGAGGCATAATCAATTCCAACATCTACCCATTTGTGCAATCCTCGACCAACCAAGCCATCAAAACTCCTCTTCTCCCTTTGAAATATTTGACTGCAACTCGAGGTCATGGGTTCCTCCAACGTTATCATGGTTATGCAATTATGTGATAATGCAACTTGATGCTTCGTTCGATCTGTAGGATCATTTAAGCCACAAGTGTGTTAATGCATCACTGTTGATGGATTCGTTGAGATTCTCACAACCATGTTTGTGATCAAGACCTTATCATGATGAAGCCCTATGATCCTAACCATTTCATACCACATATTCATTGATATATATTCAATACCTTTGATATTCGAGAGAACCACTTGTTGTCATTTGTGAATTCAAAGGTAGGGTTTGAAGGTTAATCCCTTACGCATGTGTAAGAGGTATGACCGAGACTAATTCATGCTGGCCTGTAAATGGTGATCATTCTCATAGTAGTTTGAGTTAGCAAGGACCTTATGATCATAACATGGATGCATATATATGTACAATAATCCAAACAATATCAAAACACACTTTAACTCTAACCATAAAAAGAAAATAAGAGAACAAATGGAAAATGTATATACCTTGAGAAAAATCATAATAAGGTAAGGGAATGAGTCTTAAACACAATGGAAAGAGGAAAAATGGATACATGTTATAGGCTAGAAAGGGAGTGCTTTTGTAGCAAAAATATGTCAAAATAGAAGTCCACTAGTTTCCGTACATGGTAGTTCTTCTAAATGAGAGCACCCACTAGCATTGCGGTGTTAAAGATTTCTCAGTTGCACCAGGCCCAATATTATCTTTAATATCACATCTGTCTACCTATAACACCCCCAAAGATACCAATGTTTTCATATTTGGAATCTCTTTTAACTTAGAGCACCCATTAACATTTAGGTGTCACAACTTTGACAACTATGCCAACTCTCGTATGCTCTTGAGCTTCACACATGTATTTTCCAACAACACCTCCAAAGATACTAATGTTTGCATACTTGGAAACTCTTCTAATTTAGAGTACCCACCAACATTTAGGAGTCTAAACTTGATCAGAAGGTGCGAGGATCCATTCAACCATGTACCCTGTTGTTGCGAGGAGCCATTCGACCTTGTATCATATTGCCACCATCATAAACACCATGCATTATCAACTTTGATTTTGGTATCCCATCATTCCCTGTACATTTCATCATTATGATATCGACCCACAAATATTTTAAATGAAAGTTTATAATAGAGTGGGAAAGAGTTCAAATTTCAAAATTCAAAATTTGATCCATGATGTATGGACTAATGGTGTATGTGTTTTGTCCCTTTTTCCACTTGGGTGAGAAAAACATAAAATTTAGTGTTAGCCTAGGCTTTAATAGCACCACAGTCAATTGTTAGAGTGTTAGTGATACACCATAATACAAATAATCCAAACATAATAAATAAACAAGAGCACAAAATGTAAGAACAAGAATAAAACAAGGTGATATTTGTTATACCAATGGAAATACCTTGAGTACAACACCATAAAGGAGTTGATGAGTAGGTGAGCTCCCTTCTTCCTCCTTGGGATGGGTTCTTTTTTCCCTTCTAGAACCTTTCTCTCTCAAAATGAAATGGTAAGAAGATGTGTACAAAGCTCTCAACAAGTGAGAGGTTTAATACACCGAGATATAATGCTTATGCAAGTATTGATGAGATTGTGAGAAACAAGGATTCTCTAAGCTCGTGCACACAACATACATTTTCTTTGACTTCTCTTGTTTTTGTGCATGTCAATGGCTTCATTTTCTAGGCCTCCAACAAACTTGATAAATACTTGTTTCAATGGAATAGGGAAGGCCACTTGGGTGTAGCTTTCCATGAATCAACGAAAATGAACCCACTTGTAGTACCAACCTTCAATGCCAATGAGCTCAAGGCCTTTTGGTCCTTCATCCAGGAATTACATTTAATGGGATTCTTGGTCATTAATGTGCTGAAATTTGGTGAATCTTAACTTCTGGTCACTTCGCATGACATTCGAAGGAATAGTCATGCAGGTGCACACAAATTGTACAAAATCTAGATTGTTGAGTTGTGTAGATGATACAAAAAATGTACTTTGCATAGTTTTTTTCTACTGAAGATGGTGTATTAATGACATGATAATGTACCTTAGTGTATTGAACTGATTACCCTTCCAATGATCATCTATATATCTCTATGGGCGATTTTTAGGTGATAATAGATTCCCCCTAATGTGTGAGGTTAGAAGCAGATGTATAGTCAAAATAATCATCTTTTTTTTTCTTTGTACACTGATACTTTGTTGTAGGGAGAGAAAAAAGGTTTGAAGGGACAAGGGCCACCCATGGAGGAAGAAGGAGAGGTCTACCTGCAAACATATAATCCTGCTAAAAAATGAAATTGTCTTATACAAACGAGGTGAGCATGCCCCATGCTCATGTCATAAACAAAAATGATTATAATGATGGACAAAAGGTTGAGGTCTATTGTTCGATCAGTAGAAGTATGAAGACCACAATGATATTGTAACTAGAATATTGATTAAGTAGAGATATGCACCACCTTTAGGGGTGTTGGTAACGGAAAATGATGGTTCTGGAGGAGAATGTGTCCGTAAGATTCAAGTGAACACTTGGGGTGTGTGTTCATTAATTGAAGGAATTAATGGAATATCAATCCTAGGGGTCTTTGAATGGAACTAGAAACTGCAACTGTCGCAAAGTAAGATCCACCATGATGTGGATATGTTTTGATGTTCAACATCAAGGAGCCAACGAAAGTAGAGAGTAATGATGACTCTCACTGTCATGTCCGAGGATCACCATTTGTATGGTAATGGAAACTGAGATACTACAACATTCCTAGAAACTGGTGTTGAGGTCGATGAGAATGGAGCCATGACTGCAAAGAGAAAAGTGCCCCTTGAAATCAAATAATCAATATGATACTAGGTAACAACTTGTAAGAGTGATGTGTGGTTGATAAATATGGATGAGGCCAATGGTAAATGGGACTCAATACTTCCCTTGGTCGGAGAATATGTGATGGTTGATAGTGGTGGCAATCAAATATTCAATTAGATAAAAAGTGGTCTAATGTCATGGGGATAATCAAACACTGGCAAGGTATTTTCAAATTGTAACTGAGGGTGACGAGTCTACAAAGAATAGGTAGTTATAGATAAAAACTTGAGGATCAAAATAAAGAGTACTTGGATAGATGAGGTTTGGCCGATAAGATGGGTGTTTGTAGACAAGGTTGCAATGTGAATGCTCCAACCAAGGGCGACTATGGTTGTCGCTAAGTGAAAAATGGTGCCATTAGATGTGATGGCCTAAGTCTACTTGCTTTTTGTAAATAAGTACTTTTTACAATTACCAAATGAATAAAGAAT
>JASDQU010316738.1:0-13318 GCA_032191745.1 Picea mariana | reverse complement strand
GGGTCTGCGGCCTCACATCAGGCCTCCCGGGTGCACATGTATTGTGTCGTGCAGTGCTTAAATGCATGATTATTTGACTTGAGTATGACCATGCTTGAATGCATGAAGAGGCATCTCACAGAGTGTTGAGGATGGAGTAAAAAAAACTTCGGGTTTGGTACTGTTTTGTTCTCCTTTTTCTTTGAGAGGGTACCCAGCCTTAGTCTGCGAGAGACAGTGGAGGGGAATGTGGCCTCCTTCCCAGCAGTGTGCAGATGGACAACATTTTTACCATGACAGTGGGGAGGAAGGACCATAGAGGCCTTCGACGACTCAGTTTTTGATTGGTGGGCACAACAAATTCCAGCGATAGAGGAATACCGCTATGCTAGAATCAACTCTTCCAGGGATCCGAACATGCCCGTACCTCCTGGAGACGAACGATGAGAGATGGGTACATTTGTTTTTAAAGTTATTTAATTTTTAATTTCTTTTCATATATATCATTTTTATGTGTACCATAGTATCTGACAACTATGTATCTGTTATGTATAGATGTGGGACCAATGCATATAGTAGAATTCTCAAGGACTAGGCGGCAGAAGCCACTGGCCCAGCAACAACCATCGGCCCAGCAGCAATAGGGGGGGGACCTCCAGCTGGAGAGGCTGAGAGAGTTTTGAGATGGGTGGAGCGGAACCTCACTGCACTCACTCGTGCAGTTCCCATGCCCGATATCAAGTATATCCCGCCATCGATGCAGACTCACATAGTTGGGGTGCCATGGACATGGATCCAACTCTTTCAGTGTTTGGAAAACATTGTTGTTCACTACGGCAAGGAAAATAGGCCCCATTCTTATCTAGGATGGACCACTTATGTGTCAAGGGAAGCCTTGTGATGTACACTGGATATATATGTTTGAGGCGTTCACGCCCACCAATGTACTCTAGAACTTATGGATATATATATATATATATATATATATATATATATATATATACATCTTTTTATGTCTTATGGATCACAATTTTACAAATGTATGTACATGTGTATGTGTGTGCTTCTTTTTATGTGTGTGCAATATGCCAATATAATACTTGATTACCTAGAGTATCTTTCATTTGATTTAATCTCCTAGGAACATGGATGTGCGTAATGTAATTAAAGCAACGTTCTAAGAGATGTACCCTAAGGAATAATTGGTGTAAAGTAGGATCATAAATGTGGTAAACCCCATTTAACTGGGACACAACCAATTGGGCATCTAAGTAGACCCGGAGGTGAGAGATACCATGTGACAAAGCGTCACAAAGAAACTCTATTACTATGTTGTACTCGATGACATTTTTTGTAGCGTCATCTAGACAAATACCTCTAGAAGACAACAACTGGCCCTGAGGTGTGAAAATCACCCAAGATGCAGAAGCAATCCTCCAAGTGTGTTGGCTAGCATCGTCTGTGAACCCAATGAAAACCTCTGATTCACTTGACATCTGCCACAACGAAAAATATGACATCAATAATGACACGTCCATAAGACAAAAGGACAAAAACTAACTGTATAAGAACTATACATATGTACAAGAAGTCACCCAAGGAGACCAACCTACGAGTAATACTTCTTGAGGTAGAGCCTATTTCTAGGCTCCGCCAAAGAATTTCCCTCAAAGTCAACCAGATGATAAGCGCCCTTCTTTAAGACCTATTTCACGATGAAAGGTCCGAACCACATGGTCTTGAACTTTCCTTCCCCCAGGGGATCCTTATCTTGGTCGTAGACCAGGACAAGGTCACCTTCAGATAAAAATTCGAGGATGAACGGATTGATCATATTGACACTTGAATCATTTCTTTTGAGCCTCATTGGCCAAGGCTGCATCACGACATTACTTGTCAGGCTACTCAAGATATAATAAGCGTTCCTCAAGAGGTGAAGTGTCTGGAAATAACGGTACTTCCAACTTCAAATATGGGATCTGACACTCTATTGGAAAGACTTCTTCTAGCCCATAAATGAGTTGAAAAGGTGAGAAACTAGTGGAAGTATTTATATACATTCGGTAGGCCCATAATGTTGAGTACAACATCAAATGCCAATTGGACTTGGCAGAATTGATCGTTCATTGTAGAATAGTCTTGAGGGACTAATTCACAGCTTCCACCTGACCATTCGCTTGTGGGTAGTAGGGTGATGAATTCTCTTTCCTCAACCCAAGATTTGATGTTAACTCAGAAATCATTTTGTTCTGGAAGTGACTGCCATGGTCAGTGAAAATCTCCTTTGGGATGTTGAACCTTGCTACAATCTGGTTAAAAATAGAAAGATTTGTTGTTTCACCATAATTATTAAATGTTGGCATAGCCTCGACCTACTTTGTGAAGTAGTCTACCCCTACGATGTTATAACGATGCCCCATGGCTGAAACTAGGTGGCATGTAGTAAAATCAATCCCCCACTTGGTGAAGGGGGAAACAATAATGACGAGAAACATGGGAGCGGGGTGTGCCCTCATCTTCCGAGAGAAGATCTGACACGGGTGACACTTATTGACCGATTCAACGCAATCCTTTATTAACGTTGACCAAAAGTAACTGGCTTGTAGAATATCTTGGGTTGTTTCCAACCCACACAAATGACCACCACATGCTCCAGTGTGCCAATCGTTAAGAACAAGTTCCTCTTCTTCATGAATGAGGCATTGGATAAGGATGTAATATACATCTCAATGATACAAAGTGTCAATGAGTATGAGATAGTTTCTTTCCTGATGGCATATGCGTCAACGCTCATCGCAAGAAGCAGAAGCAGGGCACCTCAAAGTCTGGAGATATACTAGTATATCTCCATACCAGGGATTCGAAGATGAAATTAGAAAAAGATCTCCTTTAATCAGTGATTCTTCGGGTGTAACATCACCTGACTCGACCGAAAGTTCTGAGATAAGTTCTGCAAAGACCAGTGACATTTTGGATTTTGCGGAAAAAAAATCCAAGTCAAATTCATGGAGGATAACGATCCATCTACTGATATTTCCGCCAATGACTTGTCATGTCAACACAATTGAAACAGATTCACAATGACAATGATGGTGGTCTTATGAAGAATAATATAATGACGGAACTGCTGGATAGCATGCACTACTGCCAATGTAAGCCTCTCAAAATGGGAGTAGTTGAGTTCCAGTCCAACCAGTCCTTGGCTTAGGTAATAAATCACATGCTCTTTGAGCATATAGTCCTCTTGAACCAAGACCATACTGATGGTTGACTCTACAGTGGCCATGTACAATAAGAAATATTTATTATAATTGGGAGGCCGGAGTAGAGGGGCAGATGTGAGGGCGCATTTCAACACCTCGAAAGAGCGTCGAGCGGCTTCATCCCAACGGAAAGGGACCCCCTTCTTCAATAAATGCATGAACCCTTTAGTGATATCGGCATAATTTGTGATAAAACATCCAAGAAAGTTTGCTTTACCCTGTAATGTTTGAAGTTGAGGGACTGTGCACGGGGGAGGCAACTGAACTATCGCCTCAAACTTAAGAGGATCAACCATGATCCCTGTTGTTGAAACTATGAAACTTAGAAGATGACCCGACGTCACGCAAAAACTGCATTTGTTTGGATTCAAGTGAATCCGATAGTAGTGACATTGATCAAATATTAGTCGGAGGTGCATGGGATGATCATCTCTCTTACGAGATTGTGATGCTAAATCATCGAGATAAGCCTTGACTATATGTCTAAGGTCATGGAAAGGAAAAGACATGTCGCTGAAAAGTGGATCCAACATTCTTCAGGCCAAACAACATCTTCCTATAAGAAAATGTACCCCGTGGAAAGATAAAAGTTGTTTTATGCTGGTCTTCGGGTTTGATCTGTATCTGGTTGTATCCTGAAAACCATCTATGAAAGAAAATACCTCACATCCTGCACATTCATCGACAATTTGATCAATGAATGGGGTGGGTAAATTATCCTTTGGATATGCCTTGTTCAAGTCATGGAAGTCTATGCACACGTAAATCATACTCTTTGTTTTGTTAACTGGAACAGGATTTGACACCCATTGAGTCAACTGAACGGGGCAGATGAAACCAGCTTTGAGCAGTTTCTCTACTTCAGCCTTAATAGTCATTGCTTTTCAAGGATTCCCTAGACCAAGATTCTATCAGACTGGCTTGGCGTCGGGATAAGTCATTATCTCATGTTTTATGATTCTTAGATCAATGCCTAGCATTTCCTCGTAAGACCAGGAAACATCTTCGTGGAATTCCTTAAATAAATATGTATAGATTCAAACCTTTTCGGGGCCGCAGTCCGCTTCGACGAAAAATTTCTCCATGATGCTAGGGGTTTTGGAGATATCAATAGGTATTGTTTCGGTGATACTCTCCATATTACCCTCAGCATAAAATACGTGTGTAGCCAGAGGATTAACAAGACAAGACCTATATCCAGTCATAGTCAACACAAATTCCCCTACCTCTATTCTTCTTAACTCCATTAGAAAATATGATATGTGATGGAGATCATCCCAGGGTCTGTCTAGACCAGTCAATGCCTCGAGAATAGCCTCATCTGAGGGTAAGACCAAGTCTAAAGAATCAGTATTGGTGAGGGAACCTTGAGCCCAAATAGGCTCGAGAACTGTATCTAACTTCTGTGCGGGAATCGGATCGAGGTCAGCCGAAGCTTGTTGGACAATGTTGTATGCAAATTTTGTCATAGACAAGGGCATGGCCATGCCAGGATGCCTTGTCCCTTCCATCAAAATTTATGTGGAAGGAAGAATCCACAGATCGTTAAAGTAATTCGTACGAAACAACGACACTTGAAATATTTCATCCTTAGGTTGGTCAGGGACAGATATCATGTTGACATTTTCGGAAGGAGGTGGGTAATCGAAATTACCCATCAAAGGTGGTCACAGGCCAACCCCCACATTGACGATGTTGGGCTAAGGGTTATCAATGATTGGGACTGTGGATGCCCTCAATGAAGGGTTGGGCCTGGAGAAGGACAATTGGTCAATGGTTACAATTCTTCCCTCATGTGGAAACAATAAGAGCTGAAAAATTATGGCAACCACTGCATGAATTGCATAGGTCCAACTCCTTCCTAAAAGGAGTTTGTAGTCAAGAGGCGCATACACCACTCCAAATTTGATGCACACAGTCTTCCCTCCCAACTGCACGAGGAAAGAAGGGATGATTCCATGTGGTCTGAAAGAATGATCATCGAAAGCAATAAGTAGAGTAGGAAACGAAGAAAAAATAGGTTGGCCAATGGTTTTCCAACATGCCAAAGACATCACGCAGGTCGAGGCACCCTCATCAACCACCGTACATAAAATATTTCGAGTAAAATATTTTGTGTCATGAGCCACTACCATATAAAATGAAACGTGGTAAGGGAGACGAGGTTTCAAGTTGATCATATCAAGCATGATTGTTCCCGGTTTATAGGTCTCAACAGATCCCAAAGAGGACAACAGATCCTTTCTCTGCAAACGGCAGCTCTGGAGGACCTCCAAAAAAGACTTCGCACAAGGGGTTTGTGACAAATCCTCCACCACAGAGTAATTTTGGGCAGCCCTCACATTTGGATTATGGGAATCTTTCTTGAATTCCCCTTTTGGGATGTGTTTCATTGTTTCTTCCATCATCTTCTCAATCTGGAGAGGAATAGATGGGTTTACAGTTTCCTTACCCTTTTCAGTAGTTTCTGGCATTTCGTAATCGTGTCCCCTAGTTTATATGTAAGTGTCACCTTTAATCATATAATCGTTCACAGCCAAGGGATTACTAGAAGACGGAGGGGGTCCCTAACTGCCCCCATCCACACTCGAGGATACTTGAGTCATATTTTTCCCATGTGGAAATGGGTTCGTTAACACAATAGGTTATTGTTGCACCAATAACTTTTGGGCCTCCGCAAGTCGAGGTCACGGGTGAGTCAGATGGTCCTCTGTGAAAAGGTTACATGGATACTTTGACTTCCTCTTCTCTATGTTGCCCCCGCCAGCATTGTTTTTGGGTTTCTTATCCCCCTTACCCTTCTTGTTTCATTGTTTTTTCCTCCCTTCAGGATGATGGTTGGCCTTCTGGTTCATCGACTGCACACTGTGTACATATGGAATTTGGGTAGAGGGAGCAACCGAGCCGAAGGTCTGGATGGCCATTGTCTGCTGTATCAACAATTGTTGCAATTTATTTGACAGCTTATCAGTGGGATTTTCTTGTGTTGAACCAACTATACTGTCGGAATGTCATCCAGACTTATGTCTGGCCTTGTCAAGGATGGACTGTGGTGCATCTGGAAAAATATCATAGAGTAAACTAGACTGAGAGTATATCAGTTCGAGCTGTTGTTCTCTCATTATCGCCTCCTCCTATGAAAACATTCATGACATTGCAATGTGCTTAGATAACTGAGGTACTAAAGACTTCAGGAACCACTCTAGCAGGAATGTCGGTGGGACCTAGACCTTGATCAAACTCTTCCGATGCCACCATTCTAGAATGTGATCCGAGATATGATCAGCCTTCATCTACTCAAAGTTGGCCAACAATTCGATGTTGGCATCGTATCTCACATGTAGTTGGAAATGGTTGAGAAAAACTATCACCAAATCACTAAAGTAATAGTATCTTGAGCGATTGATTTCGATGTACAATTTCGCAGCACCCCCGATGTGAGTGCATTGAAACAGGCGCAACTGTACAGAGTCATCTCACAGCGAGTTTGACGAGCACCATAGATGGAAGGTGGTCACGTGATCACCTGGATCTTCGCCAGGATTACCTTCGAACTTTGGGATATCTGATGGAAACTTAGTCGGCATCGGAGGCCAAAGCGGATCGTGACAAATATGGTCATTTAACAACCTTGAAAATTCTGGCAAATGTAACATCGCCAAAAATGGTAGTTTGGGTTGTTGACTATGTATAGGGAGAAACAATCCTGGAGTTTGATTAGCACTAGGTTGCCAGGAAAAGTTAGGCTATTGAATAGGGTTTTGGTAGACACCATGGCCTTGGCCATCATATGTATACTGCGTTTGTTGGAACTTCATCAGTTGACTCCCATAATTGGACATTGAGGGATGAATGAGGATTGCTCCCTGTGTTGTGTTCCAAATATTCTAGAAAGGGTTGCCCCCTACCGATCCGACGGGCATAGGTACTAAGCCTTGCCCGGTGTTCCATTGATCATGGAATGGGTTTCCCCTAATCGACTTCCTTGACGAGGAAACTTCTCTCTGCCACGGATTCCAGAGTCCTTGTGAGGAGAAGACTCCTATGTTTTTCCCCTGTGTAGGAATAGTACCCTACATAGGATTCTATTGTCCAAAACTAGGGTTGCCCCCGGTCGAGATGGTAGCTGATGAAAAAGAGTTATTACCAAATGCATTGAACAAAGAGAAAGACATTGAACCCACTGGTGTGGTGTAGGAAGAAGGTCCTAGACTACCTTCTCCAAACAAGTTGTAGTTCATGTTCAGCCCGACGGGTTGTTGGGGAGCACCACTGAATGAGGGGGACGAAGAAGTTCTATGACCTCTGTTGTAAGGGATAGCATTATAAGGGGATGAGGTGCCCCCCATGGACCCTTTCAAATGAGGGATTGATCTCCCTTCCCCCAGAACCATGGTCTATATGCTAGAGTAGGTGAGGATGAAGTTTGTATGAAAATGAAGGACTCGTCGCACTCTGTGCAAATAGTGCAACGATCGTTGCCATAGAAGGAATCAGACCACTTCCTGAAGTAGAGGTGGTCGAGACCATTGTAGTATGGACCAGTGAAGGTGATTTAGAAGGTGAAACACCCCCTGTAGTGGTAGTCGTTGAGGGAGTGTGAGGACTCCCTGACGAAGTAGCAGCATTGGCTTCCATAGCTACTTGTATGACTATATGATGCTCATGATGTGTTACCCTTGGAGGGAAAAATTGTATCAAAAGTGGCATTGACAAGTCAGTGATCAGAGGATTAAATGGCCCGAGAGCTTCCGCTCCAAGGGAAAAAATAGTCAGTTCCTCTGGATTTGAGTGCTCTCCTCTCGGAGTTGGCTCGGGCACAATGTCCTGCAGCCTGGTCGCCTCAAATGACCCTTGCTGGTCAAGTATTATCCATAACGGTGGCAGTTGTGGCTCCAATGTAACCAGTGGCAGGCCCTGAAGCCTTCGTGATCGACGGAGCTCTTGATCTTCCACTTTGTGAGAAGATCAACGACACAGTAAGTCTTTTACTAACATTTGAAAACAAGCACACACTAGAAAAGTTCTTACAAGAAAAATCAAGAAAAACACTATCTAGTTGGAAGAATAGTTACGCTAGCCAACACTAGAGCAACGTATTGGTGCAAGTGAAACTCGAACATGAAATCACCCTTCGTGTATACTCTGCAAAGCGTGGCCCGATGTCTGCCCTAGGTACCATGGTATACCCTTGCAGTCACATGTGTAAGTCTCTAGAATAAGGGAAACTAAGTTTCCATCTCGCGAACAGTCACCAGGAGGATACAATCGATAGTTGAGTGGACCGAAATGAGAAGGGTATCGAAAGCAAGTGGTCTGGAAGACAACTAAGGACCTCAAAAGGATTCGAGATCCAAAAATCTCTGTAGGCAAATGTAACCAACAATATCCCACGACAAGTCCTCTATATGCGTTACTCACTGCGCTTGGTCCGGAGTTGGAGGGGTTATCTCTGCTACCTTTCCATACATGACCTCATGTTTAGCCCCTATGTTAGAGGGGGGTCTCAGATAACTTTCACATTTACTGGAATTTTTACACTCCCTAGCCCTAATTCCAATGTTTGTTTATAAGCCTTGAAGAGTTTCCTCTCCAACCTAATTCAAGGCTCTAGCCTAAACTAGTTGATTGACCCTACAAACATAAAGTCTAGTTTATTTTAATTAGCGTTTATTTTAAATGGCTTGTTTTAACTCAAGGAAATGGAAATGAAACTAGCAATGTGTTTTGAGATTCAGAAAAGAGGAGAAGTAAACGAAACTGAAAGCAAAATTACTTCTAGTTAACAATAAATATTTGCAACTAACTCTTTAACAGTAACTAACTTTTTCTAAGATCTTTCAAAAGAAAACCTAAAATGAAATTTTGCTCAACTATGATCTACTTAATTTTCTAAGCAATCAGTAAAGAACTTGAGAAAATAACTACTTTTTCCTAACAAGCAAAATAACTAACCCAACTACTTAACCAAACTAAGAAATGAAGTCTTTTTATTTTTTTTTGAAATGCTTCAAACAAGAAACTTGAAATAAATTCCTTTTATTTTTCTTTAAAGCAAGTGAAAGGGGAAAAAGTGAAAAACCAGAAAAGACTGAAAATTTGACCTCTGGACCACTACGGATCGCAGGGAGTCACTGAAGACACCAAAAAGTCTGATCAACAACTCAAAGACTCGCCCAAAACCCTTTCAAAATTAAACACAAGAAATTTTTAAAAAGATAAGTAAATTGACATCCAACACAGGCTTCGACTGTAAAAAACAGAGACCCTGATCTTGATCAAGAAACCCTGAGAAGTAAAACTTCAATTAAGGAAGAGGTTAACTGCCTCTTTAAAAAAAAAAATATTGATACAGGTACACAACTGACACTTAATAAGCCTGTGTATGTATGTGGTATGTCTAAAATCAGGGTGTGTATGTACGCGTGTTGACCCACATCAGGACAAGTACACCTCTATACTTCTTAAAAAAAAGTAAAACAAACAGACTGACAGGGTGGGGATAATTGGTATGGCACCAATAGGTGACCAGAATCCCTTAAAGACTCAATAGAATAAAAACAAACTCAAAAGGTATAAAACCAATCAAACACCCAAAAACAAAATCCCTAAAACCCTAGAGGCTTCCCTAGTATGGTCGCCAATTCTGCCAGCAGGAAAAACCCCCCCTATGGCTACACCAGGATTTATAATGTAGGTAGATCAATGACCTTGTAAAAGTCTCCTACTTTTCTAACTATCTGAAACATATCCTAGACTCATACATGAAAGACAAAGTAAGAAGGATCGGGTATCTGTACCTTTTACTTCGTGTTTGGTGTTGATCCTCTCGCGCTTGATAGCTCCGCTGACTGCAAGCCTCCTTCCAAGGCTGGCTTGCATTCACAAACAAATAAACAGGAAACTAAAAACATGCATTTCATATATAAATCAGTGGTTAGATGTTAGAATAAAACATAAATCAAATATAAACATTTGACACATCATATTTTGGGACAGGAAAAGTATTTCTTTTATTGATATCACAATGTTTACTTATAACAAGGTCGATGACTACTCCACGAACCTAGTCCAGGCTCCTCTTCACCAAGCTCCAAGTGCACCTCCATGTATATTTCTCCTCTCATACTTCTTCTCAAGAAATGGAATGGGCTCTTATGAAGGAAAAAGGGAAAAATGTGGAATTCAGATGAAATTCTCACAACAAGGTTGCAAATACTTGGGGCAAGGAGGGGATGTGAAATGGGCAGAGTTTCACTGTTCTTATGCTTATATGTGGAATGGGACCCTAGAACCTCATTTTATATGTGAAAAGGATGGTTATTTGGTTGGGTGATGGGATATAGGTGGTGGATCATTTGGGAAACTACCCAATAGTCTGTAATCTCAATGAATGCCTTGCAACTTTTTATTTTTTGCAACTTTTGCAAGTATATGCGGGTTGTAATGGTGCATCTAGCGTTTGTACGTAGGATGTGGTGGTTCAACAAGCATATGTACGCAGACAATAGTGTTGCAGGGCACGTACATCTTCAAAAATAGTGTTTTTAAGAAGAGTTTCTCAGTGATGTCTTGGCAAAATTTGCATGTAAGAGGGCCAAATGTCAAGTATGCATGTATGGAGAAAATTAGGGTTATAACACTCCAACCTTTTTTTTTTCCCCCAATACCATTTCTATGTATCTGAACTCATCCCATTCAACTTCCTTTACCTTGATTCTCTTTAGTGTTACACTAGATATAAATCTCTTTGTAACACCTGGATCTATCAATATATTGAAATCTTGTTTTGTGATTGTACCTGACATCTCTAGCACAGTGGATTGGTGCTCATCCTGGCAGTTGTTCACCACTGCATGTAACATGTGGGATTTTCCCAAATCTCCAACTGTAGTGGGTCCTGATGATTCGACTTCTCTGGCCATATCAATTGGACAGTCTCGCTAGTAATGTGGATCACCACATGTCTAAAATCCATCCTTTGGTTCAGTTCTCCTCATCCCTGAAGTAGAAGTTGCTAGTCTAATGGTTTATGATCCCGGTCTATTCTATTGAACATGCCTAAACTATCATTGTTGTGGATGTCGTTGTTGTTTTTGTGGCCCCTTGTAAGGAGTCCTCTGATGAGGAGTATGTCATCGTGGTGTCATAAACATAGTTCCTCTGGGCATATCTCGATTCCATGAATCCTTTCTAGAAGGAGTCCTTCCCTGACCCCCACTGTTTAAATCTTCCTCAAGTATGAGGGCCTTTTGAATGACATTGTGCAATTATTGAAGCATTAGGATATGTACCTTTGAACGAATTTTGAAGTTAAGGCCAAACACAAAATGTTTTACCTTTAACTTCTCAATGTTCCGATGTGGAGCATACCTAAGTAGATCCATTCATCTGGAATCATACTCTGGCACTATATGAACTCCCTATCGTAAGGTGTTGAACTCATTAAATTGGCACTCAATGAATTCCTCAGACAAATACCTCTCCTGGAATCGTTCCTAGAATATTTCCCATGACACGTCTTCGATGGCCATGTTTAGTTTAGGTAGGAGAATATTTGATCCGGATTTTATGAGAAGAATGAAATGAATATAGATTATTAACAAGAGCTTAACAAAAAATAACAGAGATACAGTAAAAGTGGTTTTCTATTCAATAACGAAATAAGCTAAAACTGTAAAATCCAACGGAAACAAGCTTGCTGAAATGGTAGAGGCTTATCTTTGAGAAGAGATATGATGGCAATGCGCATTCGCAAGAAGAAGGTTACAATGAGTCTCTGAAGGCCTTTTTACAATAAGAAAGAATTCCAAAAACCATAGACATCCAAAAACCTAACCCTAAGAAATGATGCGCCAAAAGTCATGTGGGCCCCGTTTGGGTAAGTTAGTACATCAACTTCCCAGGCTCATAATGTTTGCATACGATCTTCGTTTTAGGCGTGTGATAGCCCGTTGGAAAGGTATCATCCAGGATATTCATTTTGGGGGCTCAATCATGCCTTTCGCTATCATTGAGGAGTTTGATCTAGAAAAACCTTCATTTAGGCCCTCAAAATGGCCCCGGAAGTTAAAACTGCTAAAAATAGTAAATTGCCAAAATTGTCAGAAACTGTTTTGAGCAATTTGGAAAAGGTGTGTGGCCACCGATATCCATCTAGATCAATCCTCCCTCCTTAGGAATAATTTTTCTCCATTGCGTTGAGGTCCCCCATCAGATGAGGAAATTTCCGCTGAATTTGGCCTCAGGTGAGCCACTTGCCTTGGTGCAGGAGCTGCCCTGCTTTGACGACTCGATAAAGATGGATCCTTTGTTGTCGAGTGCCCTTGATCTATCTCTCCAAAATATGATCATTGGATGCCTGTTGTATGCAGTTGGGGTTGAGCTCTGTTGGTGTCAATTGTTCTGCTACTTCTGAGGTGTCCAAAAATGGTGGGAAATAAGGGCAAAGGAGAACCACGTTGAACACTGGATGCAGGCCAAGGAAAGGAGGAATGTTGAGATAAAAATAATTATCCCCCACATTCTTGGTGATAGTGTACGTCCCATAATGGAGTGGGTGAATCTTCCGATGTGGTCTTGTAAGGCATTCTTTCTACAAGTGAAACCAAACTTTGTCACCCACCTGAAACTAATGTGGCACCCGATGTTGATCATGGCACTATTTGTACTTGTCATTGGACTTATGTAGGATATCTTTAACCTATTGGCAGATGTGTTAGATCCACTCAATGAACCGGGTGGATTTATCAGCTTCAGTTGGAGCAGGAGATGATTCATTCGAGGTGACCGCAAGGGGAAGTGCAACATCTATGGGACCCAATGGTTGGCATCCCAACCCCACTTGAAATGGGTTGTGGCCAATTGAGCTACATAGGGCTCGGTTGTAGCTATGTTGGACATAGGGAAGGCTCTCATCCCATGTGCGAGGGTGCTTTGAATTATACATGCGAAGTATATGCACAATCATTCGATTTTCAACCTCGGTTTGGCCATCTGTCTGGGGGTGGAAGGTCGTGGATTTGGTGATCTTGGTGTCCAACAATGACCATAGGCTTGACCAAAATTTGATGAGA
>JASDQU010316735.1:1796-13284 GCA_032191745.1 Picea mariana | reverse complement strand
ACAAATTTAGTTTGAGGTTGGTGATATGGTTCTCACACATTTGAGGAGGGAAAGGTTCCCGAGGGGAACATACAACAAATTGAAGATGAAGAAAATCGGACCATGCAGGGTCTTGAGAAAATTCGGAGAAAATGCTTATGAGATCGAGTTGCTGGATGGCATTGGAATATCTTTGATATTCAATATCGCATACTTATACCCATACAGGGCTGGAGAAGTAGAGACTGCAACTGAGCAACCAATGATCCAGTGGGTGAAGTAGATGCCGATAGTAGAGAAGCCGCAGATGGAGTGCATACTGGACAAGAGAGTGGGTAAGAAGACCCGAAAGAAGGAATACTTCGAGTACCTGGTCAAGTGGAAGAATCACCCAGTGGAAGATGCCAGCTGGGAGAGAGAAGCAGTGATACAAAAGCATGAACGGACTGTGCGGGAGCTCATGGACAGGAGCCCATAAAATTTTTCAAGTCAGGGAGTATGATGCAGGAGCATCGCCAAATCATCAAGTGAGCCAGCGCGGAAGCGAAAGACAGCTGGACAGTGCCAGCACAAATTTTGAAAACACTTTGATATTGTTGTGCAAACATTAATGTGTGGATTTAATGAAGTGCACTTTGTATATTGTAATGGACCTTGAGCAGTTAGCTCTCGTCCTTAGGTAGATAGTCAACATTTAATATAGTTAATGCTGGTAGATAGGAATTTAATTCTAGATTTGATAGCTTTAGAGCGTAAGAGGGAAACAGGATATAGACACCCTCATTGTATCATTGTAACATTAGCTAGAGAATTCAGAAGAGAAGATCAAGCAGAGAATTGTGTGAAGAACACCCATGTACAGATATTTGAATTAATAGAAGAAAGCTTTGATTTAAATTCATGGTTTGTGTTGTTCTCTGTGTATTGATATTATGCTCATGAATGTTTTCTTCCTATCAGACAATTGATTTTATATGTTGTGTATGTGATTTGATGGTGGAATTTGAAGTCTGAAAGGAAGACTGAATGAGTTTCAATTGTTTCTCTAATTGAGTCAGAGATTCCTGCAAGGAGTGCAGTCGAATTGTCCGCAAGGAGTGCGTTGATAGAAGGGTTCAATTGGAGATAACCTTTGTTCTCACTCGTACAAGAAAGCGCAGTTGAGCATAGGAGCTGTGCAAGGAGTGCGCAGGCTAAGTTAAGACTCAGAGTTGTGATTCTGAGCAAAGGAAATTAAGACTGTTGTTGCAGGTGTGTGCAGAGTCAAAGACTTCACCACTTCATGTGATTGAAGGATTGCCACAAGGAGTGCGTGCAAGGTTTCTTTTTTGAAGACTGAAGTTGTAGAAAATCTCAGGAAGAATAGACCTTTGAATTCATTGAAGCGTAAGTGCAGAGAAGCTGTCGTGAAAGGTCCGCAAGAAGCGTCACAGGTTTGGCGAGAAGGACAACGAGTCTCATGGAGGAGACACTTTTTTCTTTTCGCGGATTCACAGGGAGAAAAGCGGATGGTCGAGATCCTTTGAGGAGCTGTCGCGAAGCTCTGAGGATCGTTATATCCTATGGAAGTACAAGGGAGTTATCAGCACAGGTGTGAGAAGCATTCAAGCTCTGGGAGAGCAGAGCCGTTGATCCAAGTCATAGGAGCCGTCAGATCTACACGTAACATCGTGTATTGGGAGTTCGTAAGTCGAGGCTCCAAATTATCCCAACAGAAGTTGTGAGACCGCGAGATGCCATATCTCGACAGCTACGTAAGTAGTGTGGGGCCACAGGAGATAGTGGAAGACAGGTGGCACGGACTATTGGAGTCTGCAGTGAGATCGCGAGTATCAGCGTCTCGGGCCTTGGGAGTCGACGTAGAAGTTATTCGACCTTACAAGTAGCGAAGTCGCGAGGGAGCGATATCACGGGTTCGACACATTGGGACTCGGGAGTTAGAGAACCGAGTGTTTGGTGTCACGAGTGAAAAAATCGTGATAGCACAGAATTCCTGACAGGGTAAAGAGAAAAATCAATGATTGACTGGCCATCGGGTCTTGGGGATTCGAGAGCCCAGTAATCGACAGTGAACTCACAAAATCACGAGTTTCGATTCCCCGATAAGTCAAGGAAGGGGGATTGCTTGAAGAGAACTCTGGGTGCATATTTCCCGAGATGGAAATAGAAGAACCTTAGAAGTTCTTCGGGCTGAGAAGAGGGAAGAAGATCCTATGAGTGCACGTGGACCTTCTGACCTGCGGGTGGTGAAGGGGCCGCATGCGCCTTCATAATTCAAGGTTTATATCATCACCAAGGTAAGAAAATCAGGGCCTTCTTCCCTAAAGGAATCTTTTTTATGCTTAATGGCCATGAAAAATGCCTCTATTTGGGAATATGTGCACCATTAGTATGTTTTGAATAAAAAGAATGGGTTTCAAGACCTATACCATGGCCAAGGGAGGAAATAAAGGGCCTTAGGCCCTAAATAAATCTTCTTGATATCAATGGCCATCAACAAGGCCTCAAACCACCATACATATCCTCTATAAGGGATATATGGAATTTGGGTGGGATATGGTCACCATTCACAAGTTTTGGGCATAATGTAGAGCAAAGAACATAAGGTGCTTAGGCCCTATTTGAATCTTATCAGGGATGATATTTGTGATGCATTCCTTAAACAACCACACAAGATCTATATAGGGTACCTTTAGAACCATTGGTACGTTTTCATAATACGAATAGGTCTCAAGGTGTGTACCATGGCTAGGAGAGGAAATAGCTACCTTAGGTCCAAAATGAAGCTTCTTCACTTCAAGGTCTATGAACTAACCATTGAATGATCATGTAGATAATGTTTAAGGGATATTTGGCCTCGAGGTGGGATTTGGACACCATTAGTATTTTTTCACATCACATATGGGAGTTTAGGCTTGTACCACCATCAAGGGAAGGAGAAAAGGGAATTAGGATTGAAATGAACCTTATGTGCTTAATGGCCAAGATCAAGGCCTCCAATTAGGAATATGGGCAACATTGGTATGATTTAAATAATAATAATGGATATTAGGACCTCTACCATGGCCAAGGGAGGGAAATAATGGCCTTAGGCCCTAAAAAAATCTTCTCGTCCTTAATGGCCATGAACAAGGCCTCAAACCACCACACAGATACTCTTTAACGGACCTATGGAATTTAGGTGGGATACAATCACTATTCACAAGTTTTGGACATCATGTATGGCACTTTGGATCTTACCCATGGTTAGGGAAAGAACATAATATACTTAGGCCCAATTTCAATCTTCTCGTTGATCTTTGGGATGTAGTCTTTGTACAACCACGCAAGACACTTGTAGGGGATATTTCACCTCCGTGTGGGATATTTCATGCCAATAGTACATTTTTCATAATAAGAAAGGATCGTGGGCTTATGCCATGGATAGGGGAGGAAAACAAGGAACTTTGGCATAAAATAAATATTATTGAAATCGAAGTAAGTGACCTAGGCACCACAAATGAAGTCCAAGGCGCATACCATATTTGGGGGAGGAAATCAAGGGCCTTATGCTCTAAGAAAATCTTTCTCATGCCTAATGGAAAAGACTAAGTCCTTCTATTGGGAATGTGTGCACCATTAATATATTATGGAAAATAAGATTTCGTAACACTTTCGTGACAATTGGGTCTCAAAAATTTCTAGCAGCAATTTTTCGGCCGAACTCTTTTTCTTTCGGCCGAAAGATAGGCTATTTCGGCCAAAACATTGTTCGGTCGAAATTTTGCACGTCAAATCAAACGGCACCCTGACGGTGCCCTCAATATTCTTGTACAATATTTTCCAGACGTTTGTTTTTCCCGCGGTAAGAATATTTCGGTCGAAAGGTTTATTTTTAACGAAATCCATTAAAAATAAACCTTTCAGCTGAACAAAAATACTTTTCAGCCGATATATTATTTTGACCGAAAACTAAAAATTGGGACTGTATTCAGAAACCAAAGAATTCCCCCAAGATTACATGAACTTTGGAGGTTGCGAACTCCTGCAAATACTCAGAATTTGGTTTCGAAAATGACACCAACATTTCCAAAATTGAATCTACTTTCAATTCATATAATTTGTTTTCATTTTCTTTATTTTTATCTAATTTTATTTAATTTTTTTAAAAAATCACTGCATAATATTTTCAGCAAACATGATGATTCAGTGAAATGAAATATCATTATCTCTAAAAATATACAGTGAAAAATTTAGAAAAAAATATATTCATAATCCTTAAAGTGTTCTTTTCAAAAAGGTGTATTTAGATTTTAGTTTTAAGTAAAAATTAAGATAGGTACAAGGTGTAGAAAAATATGTGTTTAAAATTTGCAACGTTTTCAACTTGGTCAACTTCAAAAAATTCTAGAAATTATAATATTCATCCGTTAGATTCAAAATTATAGTCATAATAAAATAGAGTTTCTGTAGATTGCTGTAGTATATTTCGTTTCTTAAAAACACAAGTTTAATAATAGATATATTGTTGTAGAAAAAAGTTACTCATTATCATTCCTTTCATGTTTAAGGAACATACTGTTAAACAATTGTCAAATTGACATATCAAATCGTGATTAAAAATATTTGAAAAATAGTGATTTGAAAGCTAACAAAATTCTTCACAAGTTTTGTTTTTACTATAAAGTGAAATTCTAAATAAAAAAAATACTTTTGTATGCCAGAAGTTGAAGAACTTATGAAAATACAATTTTTTTTCTCACAAAAAAAGAAAAAGTGTAACCCATCTTCATGATTTTACCCATCAAGAGAGATACCATGGATGAGGTAGGAAAACAAGTGACCTAGGCCCTGTACAAATATTCTTTATATAAATGATTATGAACAAATCCTTGAAGCATCACACAGACCATCTCTAAGGGATCTTTGGTCTGTGGGTGGGATATGGACACCATTCATAGGTTTTATGATGCAGATCCCTAACCCTCTGGCCGAGATCCACACAGAATCATTCTAAATTCTCCTCGAGCCGAAGCGGCTCCCTTGGATCCCTATTGTAACCTCACAAATCCGATCCATAGGTCCTTCATGAAAACCTTCCCTTTCATTCAATGCTATCCCATAGGAATTAGAAAACAAATTATCCCAATAAAATAACACAATTGCTATCCCATAGGAATTAAAAAACAAATTTTCCCAATAAAATATCACAATTGATAAGTTTTTAAAGCCTAAATTTAAAAAATAAACAACAAATTTGTAAAGATAAAATAACCAACAAAATATTACTACTTTGTAAAACTTATAAATTAAGCAATTTCAAGTAAAACCAAAATAACAAGTAAAAACGTTCAAACTAAAACCTCTGATCCATCCTGTAATACTAGGATCGTGAAAAGGAAAATTTCAAATCTTTTTTTAAAACTCCATAAAACATTATCACTCTTTCCCTTTCATTTGAAAAGGAAAATAATAATAATAAATTTCTAAATCTCAATGTTTTGGACACTAGCAGACAAATAGCTTAGTAATAGGCACTCTGGGATAAAATATTTTATTTGGCTTGACCGGAGTCACACACACATACAGAGACGGAGAGGAAGGAGAGGAAACGTGTACCGAGCATAGATAGTGGTGGAGTAAGCGACGCCAATGGGGACGAAGGGTGGATGCAATTTGATTCATCAATAAAACACCTGGCACTGGTATGTTAACAAGAGATAAGATTTTTGCAGGGTATTAATAAATACAGGTAAACAATATATTCTCCATTCTTTTTCAAATTGTCAAATCCATTAATTGTGTAATTAATTTTATACATTGAATGACGTGAAGCCTGCAATAACACTTCAAAGTTATCAGCCAATTAAATTTTAGAAAAATATTTTTTATTATTATTAAAAAAAATACATATTTGATTTCTTATGTTACACATTGGTTATAGCACATAACTTTAAAGTCAATAATAAATTAATACATAGTCAAAGGGAAACTCATTGCTATAGTCCCAAGCCTTTGGCAAAGACTAATAATGAGTTGTAAGTTGGACCATTCTATTTGCAAGCGAATGAATGTATGAGAGACAAACTAATAGGATTATTTCGTGTAGGGAAAGTCTACCCATCAAATCAAATTCTTATCTTGTAACGTGCCCAAAGACGTGCAGGGGAAGTCTACCCATCAAATTAAATTCTTGTTTTGTAACRTGCCCAAAGACGTGYAGGGAAAGTCTAACGATCAAATCAAATTCTTGTTTTGTAAAGTGCCCAAAGAAGTGTATGGAAAGTCTACCCATCAAATCAAATTCTTGTAATGTGCCCAAAGACATGTTGAGAAAAATCAAAGGAGATAAGACATGATGAGAGAAATCAATGGAGATAAGATATTATCAAACACCTAGGGAGTTGTGTTCAAAGATTTGATGTGTGGTTTATGATATAACACGATGTATAATAAATGTGTGATAAATTGAACATTACATATATATAATGGAGTTATTATTGTTATTAATATTTATATTATTAAACTGATTTATATTTTATTTACATAGAGTTGATTATTGTTATTATCTTGTAACGTTTGACTAAAAATAAATAAATAAATATAAGCTAGTTGTTGTTAGTATACTTTGAATCTAAATTAATAAATAAATTTTATAAAATATTAAGTTGATACAAAATTGAAATCTCAAAAAAAATAAAAATTGTATGTTTAGAAGAGATTAAGTTATCTAATTTTTTTTATTTTTTTTAACTATTATTTAAAAGGGAGGTCATTGTATCATGTTAATATATATTTGAGATTTAAAACTCCTTATACAACATATTTATTTATATATATAATTTGTGGAAAGAATTATTAAATTAGTAAAAAGGATTTTAGTTATTATTAAGTTGATGTAAGAATTTATGTATATTTTTATATTAAAATGGGATATTATATTGTGTCAAGTTTGAATTCAAATCTTACAATTTGTTTGAAAAAAAAAAACTAAAATTATTTAAAATAATTTTTGAGTTGAAGGAAGAGATTTTTATAGTTGAAATAAGATGCAAATCTAATTCCTCATATTAAAGTGGAGTAGGTTATTGTATCATATCAATGCAAAGTTTAATGTTATAAATCGTTATAAATTAAATAAAATCATTACTTATTACAAACAATGAGTAAAAATAATTATTATGTTACTTGAAGAGATTTTAGTGGATTACATTGTTGAAAAGTTTAAATATATTTTTTTCTTTCATATTAAATAAGTAATATAGTTTTACTAACTCAAGAGGTTAGCTAAATATAGTCAATGTTGTTAATTTCTTTAGGTGAAGCACATGGATTTATGCTAATAAATTTATTAAAATTACCATATATATATATATATATATATATATATATATATATATATATATATATATATATAATTTATTAAATAGATATGGTATATGGACAAATGTAATGATATGTTATAAGTAATATTAAAGATTAAGGTGCATAATAAATTAATATAATATAAATGTAATTATTGTTTGTGTTTGTAAGAATTAAGGACGTTAGGTAAGGGTGGTTTATTAAAATACAAAGAAATTAGCACAAATGATTGGGCTATTTAACAATGTTTAAAGTAGGATAGAATGGTGGAAGAAAGGTAATAGGAGGCAAGTTAAATAAGAAGTTATAATTGACTTCAAGGTGGATTGGAAATGCATGAACTAGAAATATGATGTAGTATATGGAAGAACAAAATAGTAATAGTTGTTTAAGCATAGTGAACTGTGCTAAGTAAGTAGTAAATTAAATTTATTCTATAAAAGTAAGTAAGAGTACTAGGAGTAAGAAATAAAAGGTTTATGAGATAATGATATATGAAGATGATAAGTTTACAAATAAAATAGAGTATTCGTTAAGTTAAGAGATGATGATGTGCTTAAATAAAATAAACAAAGAGTGACAGAAAATGTAATAGTGAATGGAAATGTGCAGAAGGAATGCTAAATGATACAATACAATATAAGGAATGTTAATGAACTCTAGAAAAGATGTTATGGAGTAATACTATAATGAAATCCTAAGTGATACCATAAGAGCCTATGTTGTGAACACTAAACTTGAGTTTAGAACAATAATGGAAATTCATGATGATATTTTGGTGAATTGCTAATGGTTGATGTGATAATTACCCAACTTGTGCTTAGTTATGCATTGATTTGTTAAGACAATTTAAGTTTATTACTAAGGAATAATGACAGTGAGTGCAAGTGACCAAAATAATTACTAACTACCACCACCTTGCATGAAGATGACCTTGCGGTTAAATCAAATTGCAATATGCATACTCGATGTAACAATTACAATGTTCAATTAAAGGGAAATTTAGTTTACTTAAGGGAAACCAATTTACAAGTTGAATAATAAACGATAAGAATATTCCTCCTACAATTAAAATGATTTTACAGTAAGGTGAACCAGAAAGTGCTAGAGGCCAAAATTGGTTAGTAGCATATAGATATAAAGGATATAAAGTTGATACGTATGAAAAGAAATTGCGAGAGGATAAAGCCTTAAAGACAAGTAGTGCTAGAGTGTAGAATGGACCCTAGTAGGAAACTTACTCTTGGTTTATGATACTAACTAAAGCAAGGTATACATGGTGTGTGTACATGTAGGCATGTTGTAATAGTGAAATGTTAATATAAAGCATGCAATTTTCGACTATGATGGAAATGATCCTATCCTAAACATTTAACTTGATCGAGATCTACTTTTTATGACTTGAGAGGAAAGCTAGATTGAGGACAATGACCAAACTATGAAGTGATGACATCACATGAAAATTATTTAGTAGTATATTAGTTAATGTCCCTAAGCATGAGAAATTATGTGATGTCATATGTATTGTATCACTCAAGTTAGAGTGATAGTAAAGTCAATGATAATTGGTTATAATTTTTAATATATTCTAGGTGGAATTATATGATTGGCTTAATGAAATTATAATCGAACTCAATATAAGATTCACTTAACTAAAGAACCAATAATGAGATAAGATTCTAATTGGCTATCAAACTAGTAGACTATAATTTAATATAGAACTTAGGAGGAATAAATCTATAAGAGAAGCATGTCCTTTCATTAATTTAATTACCAATGGTAATAAAATAGAGTCAAGACATAGTAAGGTGCCTACTAAATAGGTGTAGTTGCAATCAATATATTAATAGCCTCATCATGTTTTAATCAAGTCATGGTCCAATGGGACCAATATAGCATAAGGTTTTCTATCAGGAAAGACACATAAAAGTCATGTCATAAATTCTCCTCATATTTTGAATCATTATAACTTCAGGACAAAGCTCTTGAAGGGCGGATGTATGTAACGACGCATATCTTGACCTTTAGGGAGTTAGAAGATTGACTGCTTACTCATCTTAGTAATTCAATTATTAACATTTGTTTGGGCTTCGTTAGATTGAGATAGATATTTGAGATATGAACATATTTTTATGTTGCATGATATTATTTTCATTGTTATATACTCATGATGATGATATCTCTTTGGTTTGTTTAAACATGGAAGTTAAAATGTGGAATTTAGGTACATGGATACTAGTTCAAGTTATGATATGAATACATAACAGATACCAGACATGATAAAAATAAACATGCATTTCTTAAATTGAACGTCAATACAGATATGGATCCTTATATGAAATTATTGTGTATATGCATAGATATGAGTTATTGGTGGATTAAATTACAGGTTAATGAGCTATGCGATAGCCAAATAAATGTAGTGTTGAGGTGACTTGGATGTCATAGACATCAAGAAGATAATATATGCTATATTTTATTATTTAATTTATGATTCGAAATATTGCTATGATTTGTGGTGAGTGTGGTTTTGACAGGACGCACAACTTGCCCAGAGTGATTGTTTGATGAAGTGACTCTAAGAACAGTAGTTGCATAGTATGGCTTGATATAGGGTGTTGACCCTAGTTCTATAAGGAGGGGTGGAGGTATTTCCCACCATTTATCCTCTGAAACCTAGAGTCCTGGGAGGGCTGTGTGAAGTCACACTCCCCTAGATGTGTGATGACGACTGTTGGTTGCCTATTGGGGAAGCTTGGTCAAGATGTATGATGATGTAACCTGCCCTCAGCAGCAGCTCGCTTCCACCAAGACCTCCTGAATCTTGGCCCGAAGAGTCAAAGCTCTTCCAACTCCTCTCGGGATTTCTCGTTACCCACAGTTATCTCCTCGGCGATCTCCCCTTCACAAATTTGGAATTCGGCATTCGCGCTATCGCGAACCCTGTGTGCACTTCCCGTGCAATTCAAAACCTCCGAGCTCCGATCCCCGATGGTCAACGGTCAACGACTCGGTCCTATCGGGGATTTCCCTATTGGGAAATCAGCATATGAAAGGTCACGATTCACTCACCTTTCAAATCCCCGAATGCCAAGGTGCGATGCCACGTGTGGGTGCTCCACTCTGTTCCGGTGGGACTCGTCGCAACTTGGGAGTTCGCTCTTTCTCCACGGTCCTTTCAACTCTGAAAACGCCGATGTGCCGAGTCCCGACTCCCCGGGATCTCACGCCACCTGTCCCCACTCCGATCGACGGCCCCGAATAACTCGAGAAATCGCTACTCGCAATTTCAACGGGTCTACGCCTTACCTCATCAATCGTCGATCGCCGAACCCTGATGGGCGTTGGTTATTGATTTCTTTCGCACGCCTAGGGGATAATTCCCATGCAACTTCTCCACGATCTAATGACCTGTGGATCTTCGTAATTCTCCACGACGATTTCAAGTTGTTGATTCTCTTCCTCTTGAATTTCTTCCGCCCCACAGCTTTCCTCAGTTCGAATCCCTCCGGAACCTGTTCCACTGTGTTCTCAATGGAATTATCCCTCCTGAGATTTATCAACTTTGACTCCTTCAGAGACCTTTGCGCCGCTTCCCGTGCTCAACTTCCCAACGACTCTCTAAGTGTTGAGTTCTTCAAATCCCATGCAATCACCTGCAACAAAGATTTTCCACTCCCTTGGCTCGGAATCGCCACTGAGACTTCAACCTTGGCCTGCACTTATCCTGCACGGCTCGAATAGCCCAATTCAACTTCTGGGAAAGCGAGAATGAGAGCTTAACCATTGAGCCTCATCAATGCACTCTATGGGGATGACTTCAACTGCACTCTATGCAGGAATCTCCTGGCTCAAACAGAGAAACAATTGAAACTCATTCTCTTCTCTTCATCAGATTTCAAACCTACCATGAAATCACATACATAGCATATAAAACAAAAGCATAACAAGAAGTAAATATGCAACAACATAATATCAACAACACACAGAGAATAATCACATCCATGGAATTGAATCAAAGCTTTCCTATTAATTCAATATCTGTACATGGGGATTCTTCACAGGTTCTCTGCTCTGCTCTTCTTGCACTCAATGCTAATTCTCTGAATGATGTCTCCACAATAATACAAAGGAGGGTGCCTATATTCCATTTTCCCTCACGAAA
>JASDQU010316731.1:0-13318 GCA_032191745.1 Picea mariana | reverse complement strand
CATTCCAAAAAAAAACATAAGAACAATGAAACTCTACCCATTTCACTTTCCCCCCTTGCCCCAAGAATTTGCAGCCACATTGTGAGTTTTGAGCCAGAATTCCCTATTCTTGCCTTTTTCCTCCATTGCAAGCCTAATCCATTCCTTAGAGAGAGTTGAAGAGGAGAAAGATACATGGAAGCATAGTTGGAGCTTGGTGAAGAGGAGCCCGGACCAGGTTCGAGGAGCAGTCGCCGATCTCATTGTACGTAACTTTGTGAGATTAATAAAAAATAATACTTTTTCTATCACGAATATGATGTGTTCAATCTTTATGTTTGATTTATATTTGATTATGACATCTAACCCACTAATTCATATATGAGATGCATGCTCGTAGTTCTTTGTTTGCCTGTTTATGAATACAGGTTGGCCTTGGGAGGAGACTTGTAGTCGAGGAACAATCGAACGCAAAAGGATCGACACTGGACGTGGAGTTTAAGGTAGAGTTACCGAATCTTTTTACCTTGTGTTTTATGCATGAATGTGGAGTGTATTTGGGGTAGATATTAAAAAGTAGGAGACTTTAGAGGGTTAGCTCTACCTACATGTTGAACCCTAGTGTAGTCTATAGGGAGGTTTTCCCGCTATAACACTTCCCTACTTTAGATGCTTTTGTATAATAAATAAAAAATAATAACATTCATATTTCAATACCTAAAACATAAAAAAAATTCTTCAACTTCTTTTACATACTAATTTAGTTCATAAACCATATAAATAAATTCAAAATCTTAATTCATAAACAATATAAATAAATTCAACAATATAAATAAATTCAAAACCTTGTAAATAAAATGATATAATTAGTACATTGAATGTTGATCCCTTTTAACATATGTGAATGCATGTGTAAGTTTTGCACTTGCATAAACAAGACTTAAAACCTACCCTTGATCTTGTTCACAATTTCTAGCCAACATTGAAATAGGATAAAGTCCCTATAAAGGAAAACCTTAATAAATCTTTTACCTTCTCGTTATATCCAAGAAATGATAAAAAGGAGAAGGTTGTCACTTGTCAAGTGCAAGATATCATAGACTAACCCTCTCACTTCTCATGATTTTCCTTTTTGTTGTTATTATTTTTTTCTTAATAAATTTCCTATAAAGGAAAACCTTAATAAACCTTTTACCTTCTCGTTATATCCAATAAATGATAAAAAGGAGGAGGGTTGTCACTTGTCAAGTGCAAGATATCATAGACTAACCCTCTCACTTCTCATGATTTTCTTTTTGTTATTATTATTATTTTTATTTTAATGTTATTTCTTTTTGTTGTTATTATTTTTTTTCTTAATAAATTCCCTATAAAGGAAAACCTTAATAAACCTTTTACCTTCTCGTTATATCCAATAAATGATAAAAAGGAGGAGGGTTGTCACTTGTCAAGTGCAAGATATCAAGATATCATAGACTAACCCTCTCACTTCTCATGATTTTCTTTTTGTTATTATTATTTTTTTTATTTTAATGTTATTTG
This sequence comes from Picea mariana, assembly GCA_032191745.1. Classification (NCBI taxonomy): domain Eukaryota; kingdom Viridiplantae; phylum Streptophyta; class Pinopsida; order Pinales; family Pinaceae; genus Picea; species Picea mariana. The sequence continues at coordinate 11,797 of JASDQU010316731.1, read as the reverse complement.
TCTTTTTATATAGTTTGTAAAGTGATGAAAAAAATAAACAAAACTAGTTAGTTTAAGTACAATAAAAATAATTATAATTATGTTAAGTGTGGAATTAAACAACACAAAATGATATAAATTAAATTTTTAACTACTGAAAATGAAATTTATTTATGAATTAAATATCTAAATGAAATTTATTTTTGAATTAAATTGTTTCAGGTTTCTATTTGCTAATAACCTACTTCAAATTCCTATAAAGTCTAGACAATGAATATTCTATTTAAGGTAATAATAACCTTCGTAGGATAATCCAAACCTATAAAAAAACAAAATAAGAGAAATAGAATTGGACTCCAAAGAACACCAATGATAAGCTTGAAATTATGGTGTTATCCTTTGCGCATAGATTTGCAGGTTAGAGCTAGTACTACAACAAAATAGGATAAAATCACTGCCATAAGATTCCAAGTTTTGGTCTTACACCACTTTTGTTTTGTCATTTTTAAAGAAGTACCTCACTGTCAACAAAGGACTATTAGGTTTGAATAGAAAACTAACAGATAGAATGTGAAGGAAAAAAATAAAATTAATTTTGACTAGTTTTTTAGACATATTTTCAACAGAATTTGGAAGCTCTCGTCAAAAACTGATTGAAGAGAAGCTCTATTTAAATATAGAAATCTTATCACATTTACTCGTATCTTATCCATATTTATTTGTATTTTATTTAATTCAAATTCAAATTCAAGCTTGGTAACTATGCTGTAAATAGTCTCTTTTTTCAATATATGTTAATAGCCTCTTTTCCCCGATATATGATTTGAAGTTCATGCACTAAAATGAACATGAATCCAAAAATTTGAGACCATTTTTTAACCGTGTTCGAGGAGTTTGTCTTTGAAAGAATGTACCATGAACGATTTCAAATTGTTAAATTAATGTATTATTCTCAACTTTCATTTCGCTTGCACAAAACATTATTTTTTGTTGTTTAAAATCTATTTTTGAATGCAGGAATGGATTCAGCATGCTGAAACACTCCTAGAGCACTCTAGTTATACAAAAATAATCACTCAAATCTGCGGATCTAATAACTTCTAGCAGGAATGGATTTAGCATGCTGAAACACTCCTAGAACACTCAAATTATACAAAAATAATCACTCAAATCTGCGGATCTAATAACTTCAGGCAAGATTTCGGTCAAATGTTACCGGAAAATAGTCATTTTGTAAAACGTTTAGAATCTAGCTATAAAGAACCAGATAAATGTCGCTTATCCCAAGCCATCGTACAACTTAGTACGTTCCACTTTTTGGATTTTTAGGGGCATATTTTTAGATCAATTTTTATTGAAATCTGGTCAAAAAATTCAGATTTGAGTAATTGAATCTGTATAAATCAAGGCCTTTGTCTAATTGTTCTACGTTTTTTTCCTTTTCCGATGATATTTTTCGTTTAATTTTGTCTGAAAGCCTATGAGACTTTGTTGGATTTGCAGATTTGAGTAGTTAATTCTGTATAATCCAAGTGTCCCCAAGGATTTTTCACCAGGTTGAATCCATTTCTGAATTCAGAAACGCAAGTTAAACAAAAAAAAATTGTGATTTCATGCAGATTTATGTCATTCGGACGAAAAAAACAAAAAAATAGAACAGTTAAACAATGCCTAAATCAAATTTTCATAAAATTGTTCAAGATGATGAATCCTTTTATGCATTAAAAATGCAATTTAAACCAAAAAAAAATAATCTCATCAAAATCTATTTCCGCAAATTCCAATAAAAAAATTTCAGAAAATAAAATATTTAAACAATGCCAGCTTGCCACAAGCCACTCACACTTGATTCAATCACTTTATGACTGCAATCCCGGGTCAACCATGATCCCCGTTGAATATCTGTTGGCAACTACTGATCTGTTTTCTTGAACTGGCACATATCCCACATTGCTCCGGGTACATTATTTTGTGCTGTATTATTTCCATTTCGACGGATGGCATTACTTCTTTAGTTCCCTCACGGGGCACGGGGTTCTCTCTTCACACTTCTAACCATGGTCGTGGCTTTGCTTAGTATGGTTTGCTGACGTGCCGAGGTTGAAGTGTTGGGTTACGATTAAAATAATTTTGGTAGCGTGTGGTTGGCGCTTGAGAAAAACATTTTGGTAGCGTGTGGTTGGCGCTTGAGAAAAACATTTTGGTAGCGTGTGGTCGGGGACTATAACAACGCTGGCTTATCTTGATCCTTCCCACCATTGTCGTGCCTTTGCTTGGCATGGTTTGTTGATGTGACGAGGGTGAAATGTTAGGTATAATTAAGTTGGACTATAACAAGGTTTAGCATGTAGTCAAGGAACAAATATAATCGAGCTTGACTATAACGAGGCTTGGAAAAGGATTTTGGTCCTTTATTATAAGGTTGATTATAACAAGGCTTGGTTGACAATAACAATGATTGGTTAACACAAGAAAGGATTTTGGTAGCATGTGGTTGGGGTTTGACCCTCTTTTATTGTATGGTAGCATGTGGTTGCGGTTTGACCCTACTTTATTATCACAATAGAAAGTGAGCTTGGTTGTGGGCATAACGGATAGCAATTGAACTAAGATTCAAGTTTCACCACTAGATAAAATATATAGAGTAATGCACTAGTAGGATGAGAGCCAATAGCACTTTGTTGATTTGGCAAAGTTGTCATCATAGGTATGTAGAGTATTTGATGATGTGGTTGGAGTGGATGGGGCAAAGGGATTTTTTTATTATTACATTGAATACATGAAGTTTGATATGATTTGGAGTATGGTGTTGCTTTCAGATAGGATTTTAAAGATGTGGACACATATTTAATAAACCATGTTTTTATTTACTCAATAGATAATAAGACAATGAGATGGAAGTGGCTATGAGTTATATATTTGGACCATGGGGTTGAGGGATTAATGACAAAAAATTATGTAATATTGTGGGAGTGAATGGTGAATTGGGAATGAATACATCATTAGATGAGAACAAGAGCCTTTAGCTTTTGTATAGTAGTGTAATGGTTAATAGGGTAGGATGTATGGTGAGATGTGACAAGGGGCCAAAATCATATAGATGGTAAAGATGAGCAGCGTGTAAGTGACAAGGGTATGATGACAAACCAGTACACAAGAAAACAAAGTTTGGACGTAAAGCTACAAGAACAAATTACCCATCATGCAATTTAGCCAAACACCACATCAACTCCATTGTGTGTCCACCCGAGCATCTTGATCAAACACATGCAACCTATACATTACATGTATTGAACAGTAAAAATATGACTTGTCCACCATTAGCTATCGAACTACAAACATTTCATTAAATTAAAAGGCTTTTAACTAGTGGAAAACCCAAGATGATGTCAAGTTAGCTAGAGACCTAGGCTAAGGCTGATGAACTTAAGAATTTAGAGAGACAACTAAATGAGGGTATTTTGTCTTCAAGATTTTTTTTTTGAAATGTGGGGGTGGCCTAGAAACTCTTTTTCAGCATGTACTATTGACCAAAAAAGTGGTCTACAAATGCCAACCAACAAATGTGTGTTGCTTATAATGGCATGCAAGCTCAATAATAGCTTTGGTTTTGTATATCAATGTTGTTGGAATGGATGGCACATGAACTGGATTGTCTTTGAAGTCGGTCAAATATCAATAAGAAGTATATCAAAATGCAATAAAAAGGAAGATCATGGGAAACAATAGTGATCATCCATTCGTTTTTATGCCAAAGCCACTCTCATGAGGGGAAAAAAATGGGAAACAAGAGAAGATAAGGGATAGACTTTCCAACCCCATTATATCAGGAAGATGCTCTTTAAAGTGAAGCATATGATCTTTGTAGTGAGATTTGTTAAAACAAATAATTGGTACATCGAATCTAGCAACTTTAGCATTTGTGCCATGCCCAACCAATAGTGTTATCTATTAAATATCATAAGTGATCTATAAACTGCCATGGATATTCCACTTGACAGTGCATCACAATAGATCTAATAAAATACTGAAATATTTGTTGTGGAGGTTAATTTCCTTTAGATCTCAAATTCTTTAATTACTGTTTTTTTTCTTAAAATGTATGAAATAGTTGAAATAAAAAAAATAAAGAAAATAAATAAATACTCACACACCATCCACAAATAAACACAAGATATAACTTGGGAAACCCAATACGAGAGAAAACCCAATTAGAAGGTGATATTGCTCTGCTCTCTTTTCTTCAAATGCAAGTACAAAGAAAGAGACACTCTTTGTGTAGTTTCCTTTGACACTATGGCATGTATGGCTACTACAAAATCTCTCCTCCTTTGTTATTCTCTCAAAATACAAGTCCTAAGTGCTCCTCTCAACTATGGAACATATATAATGGTAAAGAATAGAACCCCTTCTCCTCCTAGTGGCCTGGTATTTAACATTGCTTAATAGTCATCTAGGGGTAGGGTTTTGACTTCCTCAACCCTCAATTGTGATAAGGTTTTGGATCTTCTAGAATATTCATAAAATTCCATACGTAGCTAGCCTCATATGCATGAGTAATGAGAACTGATGTGGCATCCACTTGTACCACGGTGGTCATGATCTAGGTGGATATCGGTGGCCACCAACCTATTCCAACTGGCTCAAAACAGTTTTCTGGTAACTTACTATTTTTAGCAGTTTTTCGGTTCCTAAACTTTCAAGGCCATTTTGAGGGACTAAATGAACGTTTCTTGGGATAAAGAACCTCAAAGATAGAATAAGACTTTAATTGATCCCCAAAAATGAATCTCCTCAACGATACCTTTCCAACGAGCTATTGTGCGCCCCAAACGGAGATCGTATGCTAAAGTTACGCCCATGGGAAGTTGATACACCAAACTACCCAAAACGGGGTCCACAAAACTGTTGGATTTTCATCTTCTGGGGTTAGGGTTTTGGATTTTCTTTATTATAAAAAGGATTTTGGAGCTTCATTGTAAAATCATCTTCTTGTGAATGTGAGTAGCCATCACATCTCTTCTTAGAGATAAGCTACCACCATTCTAGTGAGTCTTTCACTCTGTATTTTTAAAGTCTTGTGCATTTCGCTCATTAATAGAAATTGTGTCTGTATCTCTGTGTTTATAGTTATATCTCCGATAAATCTCTTTTATATTATTGGATATATGATACATCTATACAATTATTTATTATATCTCTACTCTCATTTCGTGCCAAAAATAATCTAGATCAGTGGTATCAGAGTAGGCTGCCCTTGATCGATTTTTTTTCATTGCATGTCCTCGACGAGGTTTGAGTATAGAAAGTTGGGTCTCGAGCTTGTATCTCTTGAGGACAATAACTCTCACACGCCCAAGAAACCTTCCATGGTGGAAGAAAAGAAAAATGACAGAGAAGACGATTCTATTAATATGTTGCTTGAGCAAGCTCTCACGAGACAGAGGGATGAAATGATGAAGAATTTTTCCCACATCCTTCAATGTATGTCGATAACAACATGTGTGTCTTATTCAAGAAGCCACTTTGAAGGCACCTCTCCTTTCAAGGTACAACTTAATTTTGATATTCTCATATTTGAAGGACAGATAGATGCAGATGCCCTAGAAAAATGGTTAAAGCTGCTAGAAGGTTATTTCTTTGTTCATAATTTCTCCGACAGGGAAAATATCACTTTCTCACTCCTTAAGGCTCTCCCCCATTTCAAACATTGGTGGGAAACTTACTGGGAGAAAAGATCCACATAGGATTCTGGAATATATGGGGCTAAGCCCACTTGGGATTTTTTTGTGGATGTGGTCAAGGAACAATATTACCCTGTTGGAAAATATGATGACCAATACATGAGATGGACCACATTGTGTAAAGAGAGGGGCCAAGCAGTGCCATAGTTCACTAATACCTTCCATACCTTGTGCACCAATATGGGTATCAAAGACTTCGAGTGACATCTCATTCTAAAATACCATGGGGCTCTACATAGATACATCCAAACTAAAATCGATTTTCTAGACATCTCATCACTGGGTGTTGCTTATCGATATGTTGTTAAAATCGAGCAGAAATTTAAGCACCATAACAAGCGGGAGTTTGAGTATACAAATCTGCAACAACCAAATTATAGTAAAGACATCCCTAACAACCAACCTTCAAACAACCATTCCAAGCCATGGGAAAAGAAGGGTAATGGAAACACGAAGGACACTGAAAAATGGTGTGATTTCCACAAAATACCCTAGCACAACACTGATGAATGTCACTCAAAATAGTCATTGGTGGCCAAGATCAAAGACAAGGAGATGAACCTTGATTCATAATCTGATTCAAAAAATATTGGTAGAATACAGATCATCGACACAGACCCCACTACAATTTTCGTGACCGCAACAATTCAACCAAAAGAACCAGTAGATCCTAAAGAGGGGGAGCACCTTTTTCATTCACATATGTGGGTGAAGGGGACCCTGCTGCATTTCATTATTGATAGCGGAATCCAGAAGAACCTCATCTTAGCAGAGGTCATCAAACAATTGGGATCGTCGACAACACCACACCTGCAACCATACAACATTGGGTGGCTTCGCTAGGGACGATATCTTCATATCAGCCAACAGTGTCGATTTTCATATGGAATCCAACCGTTCAAGGATGAGGTATTATGTGATGTTGCCCCACTGGATGTTTGGGATGTTCTCTTGGGCCAACCATATATGTGGAAGCGCCATGCTATTTATGATTCTCGACCCCTTAGTGTCATTGCTACTCTAGGGGGTCATCTCTACAGGATACCAGAGGTAGTTCCAACTACTGTCCAACCTAAATAGTGTTGCAAGGTAGTATCTCATACTACCAAATTCAACTTCTTCACAGTCTGTTCAAAAGGTGAACAGAAGAACACGACAAACACTGCAGCCTCAGCCCAAGCACCTTCTATCCACTAGAAGAAGGTCGACAAGATTGCAGCAAAGTGCAAAGATTCCTTCTGCACATAGTCATCTCATGTATCCAGACTGGTTAAAATGGTCCAACCCTTCCAGCCACAGGTTTGTGACAACCTTCAACAAGATGTGTCGTGCAACTTCTCTAGAAAGGCATGCAACTCATCAAGATGCATATTCAACAAACACTTTCCCCTCTTCCCCAGGCACTCAATGCAATGGAGACCATTTCTTCCTAATGAGGGAGGATTTATCCATATGGATATCGGTGGCCACCCACCTATTCCAACTAGCTCAAAACAATTTTCTGGAAACTTACTATTTTTAGCAGTTTTCCGGTTCCTAAACTTTCAGGACCATTTTGAGGGCCTAAATGAATTTTTCTTGGGATCGATCAGATCAATGATAGCCGATGATACATTTCCAACGATCTATCGTGCACCCCAAACAAAGATCGTATGCAAAAGTTACGCCCCCAAGAAGTTGATACACCAAACTACCCAAAACGGGGTCCACAAAACTGTTGGCTTTTCATCTTCCAGGGTTAGGATTTTGGATTTTCTTTATGGTAAAAAGGACTTTGGAGCCTCATTGTAAAATCATATTCTTTCAAATTTGAGTATTCATCACATATCTTCTTAGAGATAAGATGCCACCATTCTAGCGAGTCTTTCACTTTGTATTTTTACAGTCTTGTGCATTTCGCTCATTAATAGAAATTGTGTATTACTGTATCTCTGTCTTTATGGTTATATATTTGATAAAACTATATTATATTATTGGATATATGATACATCTCTGTACAATTATTTATTATCTCTCTACTCTCATTTTGTGCCAAAAATAATCCAGATCAGGTCAACACGGTAGGTCAACTTGTGGAAGGTATAACTTTTGCATACGAGCTCCAATAGACGTGATTTTTGCATTTTTGGAAAGGTATCGATGTGTAGAATAGTGTAAAATGGTATTAGCTAGATATAAGAAATATTTTACCTCCAAAAAATGTCATTTGATGCCTGAAAATGGCTTTTGAAGGTTTCAAACCCCGATTTTTCAAACTGGGACCTACCATTAAAATGACCCTGCAAGATTATTCCTCCATTTTTTTCCACTTTGAAAGCATAGAGATAGATGAAAAATAATATAATGATCCAAACTGGATCATACCTCCCCATTTAGGGAGGATTTTTATCCCTAAAATATTTACTAAATGAGGTGAGGAATGTTTGTCTCTACCTTCTCTCTGGAGTACCTCTTTGCTTTTCCTAGAAGTTGTCCTTTCAACCCAATATTCCAATGGTCACGTTTCCCCTATATTGTAGTTATGGACTGATTTTTCAAAACTATATCTTATTCCAAATCTGCTTGAGCATATGGTCTTAACTCCTCTATGAAAGGTAGGACTTGCACCTCCTTCTAATCCAACATGGAAGGCTCATAGAGTTTGATATTCTCTACATTCACTAATGAGTAAATTTGCATGTATGGGGGTAGATTGAGTCTATAGGATTTATATCCCACCTTTTCTAATATATTGTGAGATCCATACCACATAGCCTTGGTATTTTACTAGGACCCTATAGTCTTTCCTTGTTCAATTGTAACCAAAATCTGTCTCCCACTTTGAATGACTGCCCAGTTCTATGTTGATCATGTCTGACCTTGTATTTTCCTATGACTTATTTAATGTCTCATGTACTTGCAAATGAACATTCCTAATCTTCTCAACATTTTTTTATATTCTCATTGCATCTCCTGTGAGGCCCTCCCTTACTCCTCCTTGTTGTCCATATACAACATCCAAGGGTGAAGGTGGAAAATATCCAAAGAAAGTTTCAAAAGGTGACTTACTAGTAGAAGTGAGGACTACTCTATTATAATATTGTTGTATGTAGATCATATTTCCATCCTACGTGTTCAGATGTTTTTTATTGTAACCCCTCAAATGTTGCACCAAATTCATCTTGACTACTTATGTCTACCCATCTATTTGTGGATGGAATGTTGTATATCTCTTCAACTTAGTGTCCATATTCTCCCACAATGTAATCCAAAATGTACTGAAAAATTTGGCATCCATGTCTAAGATGATGCCCCTTGGTATCCCAAAGTGCACCCAGATCTGTTCAAAGAAAATGTTTTTTGCTTATTTTCATTTTATGGTATTTTTACAAGGAATGATAATGCACATCTTACTGAACCTATCATCTAACACAATTAATAGATAGTCATGTCCCTTCCTAGTTTTTGGTAAACCTCCCACAAAATCCATGGAAATGTTTTCCCAAGGTCGAGTGGGTATAGGTAAGGGATGGTATAGACCTTGCTTGCTATTACTAGGCTTGTTGGTACAACAAAGTATACATCCTCTAATATACCATGCTACATATTGTTTCATTCTAGGCTAGTATATATACCTCTGCAAGTTCATAATTGTCTTCCTAACACCAAAATTTGCTACAACCTTGGAGCTATGAGACTCTCTAATAAGATGAAATTGTTCACCTTTAGGGACATAGAGATTGATGAGCTTGTACACTAACCCGTTCTAGAAATGATATCCAACCTTTCCATCACCTTCTTCTATATGAATTTGGCCATGTAGCTCTTGAAACACCTCCTTTAAGTCCTAATCTTCTATGTATGACTCTCTATATGCATCATGGATGAAAGGCTCCATGTGCATCAAAGTTATCAAAGTTGTAATCTTGGATGTGGGTGGCCTTGAAAGAAAGTCTACCAACATGCTTTTGTTATCCTTCTTATACTTGATGACCATATGAAATTTCTATTAAAACCCCATCCACTTGTAATGGCTAGTTTGTTGTAGCTTACTATGGGCCTGCAAATACTGTAGAAATTGGTTATCTATGTGGATGATGGTCTCATTTCCCATCAGATAGTGCTTCCATTTCTTAACAACTTGAATCAAGGAATAGAGTTCCTTGTCATAGGTAGGGTAGTTGAGAAGTACCCCTTAAAATATTTTAGAATGATATCATACAACCCTTGCTTCTTACATCAAAACTTCTCTCATGGCATAGCCACTTGCATATATCTCCGATTTGAAAGGATTTTGCAAGTTTTGTAATGTTAGAAATGGTGCTTGATAAATATTTCTTTTCATCTCATCAAAATCGTTCTATTGATTCTTCCCCCACTTAAAACTCTTAGCACCCACTGTTATGGTGTGGAGTGGTGCAGCTACCACTAAAAATGAAGCTATGAACTTTTTCAAGTATTTTGTTCCTCCAATAAAACTCCTAAATTGAGTGAAATTTATAGGAACTAGCCATTTCATGATGGCCTCCATTTTTGTAGGATCTATCTTGAGCTCCCTCCACCAATCACATACCCCAAATACACCAAATAATTATGAGAAAACTCACATTTCTTGAGGTTATCCAATAGTTGGTGCTTCTTCAGAATCTCTAACACCTACATGACATGTGAGATATGTTGCTCCTTTGTATCACTATAAACTGTTTATCATCCAAATAGAGTACAACAAATCAATATAGATATGGGAATAATACATCATTCATCAATCTCATAAATGTAGTTGGTGCATTACATAAACCAAATGGCATGACCAACCTTGCCTTGCCTTGAAGTAAATCTTCTAGGTGTCTTCTTCCTATATGCGTACCTTGTGGTATCCTTATTTGAGATCCAACTTGGTGAAATATTTGCATGCTACAACTGATCTAACAGATCATGGATCCTAGGCATATGTTACTGATTTTTTAGTGTAATCTTGTTCAATGCTTTGTAATAGATACATATTCTCCAAGTCTCATCCTTATTTGGTACAAGTATAATAGGTGACACACAAGGTGAGGTTTTTGGTCAAATCACACCTTGCTCCAACAACCATTGCAATTGCTTCTTCACTTCATTTTCTTCTATAAGCACTATCTATACAACCTAGTATTCGACAATGGGGATTATGTCACTAACTATATTTTGTGTTCCACTTCCCTCTTGGGTGGTAACCTTTTAGGCTCCTAGAAAAATCCCCTGTATCCCTGTAGAAACTCCTTCAAATGATTTTTATGATCTTTAGTACAGTGTACACCCCTCCAGGGATGACTGTACTTTTATCAACTCATCCTTAGCTAGGGATGCCTTTACTCTTATCAATTCATTATTATTTTGATTTTCTCTTAAGAAAAGTAAAAAATATTTCTTAGTGGAACTAATCAACTTCTTGGCTTGGTTGTCACTTACCAGTGAGATATTTGACTTTCCTTTATGTGCATTGATGGTGTAGGAATTCCAATACTTAATTAGTCGATATTGGTTGGCTCTCTGCATGAATATTACATCTATCATATACATGTAGGGGATTCCAAACACTATTCCACATATGTAAAGGGGCACTGTGTCCAATTCCACTTCATCAATAAAATCATCACTTGCATAAAATTTAATATTACATTATTTCATTACCTTTATATTTGCATCATTTTCTACTCATCCCAATGGATATGGGCTAGGATGATCACAAACCTCCAATACAAGCCTGCTAACCAGAACCATTGCTATGTGCTTAGCCTATGAACTAGAGTCAAACATGGCATCTATCCTGGTCTTCTTGACCTATATATTGATGTGGAATAGTTTGGTCATCTCCTTCACTTCCTAGTGATGAAGGGTACTCATATTCACCTCCTTCTTCATTGATGCCAAGATGATATTCTCATCCACATCGGAGCTGATTTCAAATTGATTGCTCAAATTCGTGACTAGATGATTATTTTTCTTTGTTTTCCTTCTTTCAATTATTCAGGTTTGTTATCCCCGATATCTAGGGATAACTAGGAGATCATGTCTCGAGGCCCACAGGTCCTAGACATGGAGTACCGAGAGCAGGA